>JAPYYS010000478.1:0-86803 GCA_030522525.1 Campopleginae sp. 14b
AAAAGAAAAAAAAAAAAAAAAAAAAAAAAAAAAAAAAAAAAAAAAAAAAAAAAAATAAAAAAAAAAAAAAAAAAAAAAAAAAAAAAAAAAGTGAAAAATCGCGATCGTTGAAAAAAATCGCAAAATTCTTTCGACGTCGTAAGAGAATGAGGGAACAATTGGTCCCTTGAAAAAAACTGAAAACGATCGGTATTTCCGAGCCGAAAAGCAAATGAGCTCAACGAATCATAAAAAAAAAAAATATATTGTTCGTTGCGTTTGAACTTAGTCAAATTCTGCGTCATGCTCTTGACTCGACAAGGGAGAAGCAGAAGAGAAATACCAAAGTGAATTGTTGACAAAGGCCATCAATGAGTCGTTGGTTACGAAAAAATCGTTCGACACATTGTTCGTCGAGGCAGCAGCAGCTTGTCTTTCCTGAAGAAAAACAAAACTTACTCATCACTGTGTATTGTGTCTCAAAACATATGGAGAGTCTCTAAGAAAACGAATGTCAATTTGTATCAGTCATATTCACGAATTACACATCATACACGATGTGCAATTCGCTGCATGAGTTTGTGGGCGATGCATTTGTCAAATTTGAGTTTCAGGAGGGGTGGCGACATACAACGATCTTGCCATACTAAAAGGATTAAAAAATTCAGCATTATTACAATTTTATGAAATTTCGTAAGCAGAAATAAAATTACGAATAACGAGGAAATACAAATTTTTTAAAAAATTTTCTTCTAAACTGTTTTCGAGAAAATGAACACTAGAATCTACACGCATAAACATGTCGATATATATAGATATATCTTTTGTATATTGTGAACTGAAATAATTCGCCACGTAGACGAAAAATAGAAAAAATAATGGCGTCGTCGTATTAGCTGCTAGAGAATATAATCACTAAATGTAATGAAATTCTTATAATATTTGTCGTATACAGGAAACCTCCTCAAAACATAGTGTAAGGGAGATCGGTTGGTACTAAAAGTTTTCTTGGAATTTCTTCTTTGTTGTATGTCAATTTTTGTATAATTGAATTTTTCCTTAAATTTGATGAGTAATATTGACTATAGAGATAAGACTGACGGAATGTTTTCTTAGCGGGTTATTATTTACTGCGTTAGAGAGCCCGAGTTAGCGAATGAGTATATTAAAGGTAATTTTCGACGCCACAGACTACCGAAAATAAAATAATCGAAAAAAATAATATCGCAGCTGCAAATTCCATCATGAGTCTCCTTGAAAGGATGACATTGAAGTTTCCAATATTCCAGCTCCGACCAACAATTTTTATTAACTTATTATTTGTTCAATGAGAAAAAAAAAAAAATTAATTTTAGAAATTAAAATTTTTCGACCGAGTTTGTATCTGGATCGTAAGAAAAAATCGTTTTATCGCCCCGACCTATTGAATAAAAACGCTGAGTTCTGTTGGCGAAAAAAATATAAAATTTCGTTGCATTCCAACGATTTTTGGCGACTCGCGAATATTTTTCCGAAATATTGCATTTTTGCTGTTCAGCACCCTCTACTATATCGATATATATTTGCTGCGACGCTACAGGCCTTATTTATACATTTTTGTAGTGCGATTTTTATATTCTCGCCTTCAATACCTCCCACTGTGGCTCATCATCATCAAATGCGACGTTGATGAAAAATGATGAATAATCGTTAAAGTACAATTATTCGGGATTCTCACGTGTTTACACTCTCAATTCATTTCTCTCTCTCTCTCTCTCTTTTTTTATCTACCCATCTGGTATAAATGCTGAGCTCATGAGCGTCCTGGATCACAGTAAACTTCTCAAGCCCAATAAAACCACGAAAAGCATCGAACAAGTATCGCTTCGTACGAGAAAATTTTTAAAAAATCAAAATTAAAATAAAAAAACAAAAAAATAAGAAGATGGCCGTGAGACTTTACGGTTTCGTGTTCGCTGCAGCGTTCGCCGTTTTCGTTGAATCTCGAGGGATAAATGAGTGCGATCTGAGCTCGGTAAGTACTCGAGTAGTTAGTTGGTCGTGACTAAATCACGAAACGATGTTGAAGTTTGGATCGTTGAGATGCAACGAAATTCTGTTTTTTGTTTGCCTGGAAAAATAATCGTCGAGAAGAGCGATAAATAATTCGTAAAAACAAAAAAATACCGACTCGATCAAGGCGATTGAGAAATAGCCAATTTCTGTGTAACCGAATGAGGAGATTTGACAATAAAGCAATATTCTATTCAAGGCGTACCAGCCGAGCAAAGCTTGTGGTGAGGATATCCTCTGGTTTGGCCTGAACAATACGCAAATACAAGAAATCCTTAACGTCCACGCGTCCGATGGCGAAATTTTGGTAAATATTGTTTTCATACCGAAAAATCAGAATATTTTATTGTCAAGGTTACTATTATTTGTATGCATACGCTTGCCTTGACAGCTGTGGTCGAACGCTTTAGCCGATCGGGCTCAGGCATACGTCAATCAATGCGGTAATGAATCCAACGCGTGCTTCGAGTACGGTAAGTCCCAATACGCAAATGCGCGGATTGTTTCAAATTTTCGAAATTGCAAAAAAATTATGGAAAACTATTTAAATCCAATTGAATTATTAAAAATTCATGATTTGGCTTGGAAAGATGAAATTCAAAATTAAAATTGAAAATAAAAATTCAGAATTAAAATTGAAAATAAAAATATCTATTAAATGTAATCCATACTTGTTGAACGACTAAAAGGATTTGAACGTTGTTCCAGAATGCCATTCTGACAAGTGGTTAAGAAAAAATTGTAAGAATTAAAAAAGCCACGATATTTTGATTTTTATTTTGTTCCGCACAGATGGTTCGAAAGTTTCGATAGGGGGGGAAGATTCCGAGTCGGCGGTGTCCCTTACCGACATGATCAACTCGATCTATGCGCGTCAAGACTTCGGCACTTCCGACATTAACATTCCGGACACTGAACTAACGGATTTGGACTTTTCGGGGCTCAACATGGAGGGGATTGAGCTTTCGGAAATGGACCTTCCGGCCAATGACATGCCAGGGGACGACTTGTCCGACATATATTTGTAAGTATACGACACCCTTAATCATTTATTCATCGACTACCTGATCCAATTTTGATTCGAAAAAAAATCATGAAAAAAAAAAAGAAAAAAAAATTTAATTAATTTTTTTTTGTTTATTCAAAATCGATCGAGTTTGCCGAGACAAGAAAACAATTTCGCACATTCCATCGGAGCAAACTATTCAGCATCGTATTCGAATTTTCTCGACAATTATCCCGACGATTAAAATTTTTTATTTTTTTATTCCTTGACAGCTTCCGGAAACGCAGAAGTTTGGAAGATAATAATGGCACGGTAGGATGCGGTTTCATAATGTACAAAACCAAAGGAGGAATTTCTAAGTATCTCGCGTGCTTTTATGGAGATGACGATGAACAAGCGTGGGAATAAAAATTTAAATTAAATTTTTTCTTCGGCGACTCGTCATTTAGGCAAAAAATTAAAAAAATAAAAATAAAAAAGAAAACAACCAGGAAAAAGGCAAATCTATCGTTGAATTGCATTTTCGTAACTTTACGAAGAGGAAAATGTTTTTTTTCCGCATTACATCGTCATGGTCTTCTGTGACCTTCCGGAGCTTCGATACGATTTGTAAGGTCGCGCGAGTGACGTCATTTTTCTCCGAGCAATGAAAATAAACAATTTGCTAAAATAAAATGCGTTTCAATATTTTTACTGTCTGAATGAGAATTTTGGGCGATTACGATGAGTGCATATTGGGTCATTCTGACCCGAAACGTTTTTCGAGTCATTATGTTCCGGTAAATATGGATTTCTTGCTCTTTGTGGAGAGACTTCATTTTTCTTATTAATTGTCCACAGTCTGAGGCGTTGAATGAATTTTTTGAGCAAAAACGAAAATAAAATAGCGCACGATTGTTGAGAAAAAATTGTTGGGGTCAAAACGACCCACTCGAAAGATTTGGCCACAGAAAAAGAAAAATTTCGTTGCGTTTCAACGATACAAACGTCATTTTTGGAGGGACTCCGCTCTCTCAGGGTCACGATGCTGAACGCACGAAAAAAGAATTTTTTTTTGTAGTAAATTCGGTGATGAACGAAAACGATTTTTTAAATAATTTTTATTTGATGGAAATCGATACGAAAAACGAGAAATTTACGCCGTTCGATGAATGGGCATCCCAGACCCATGTGTGCGTCTACGGAGGATTAACACAGACGAAATGTAGAGAATCACTTCGATCTTATATTCGTATATATTCATTGGATTCTTGAATGACCTTGAATTTTGTCGATAACCTCGAGAAATGGACGCGATCCTGAATGCACGAAGAGAAATAGTATTTTTTTTTTGTAATTAGTTGGGTGATAATTTTGTTTACGGGAATAAACGTGACGCGAACGAAAAGGTTGCGAGATTTCGAAACACTATGTTAGTTGGGGAGGAGTACACGGAGTGGAGATGGCCTGAGTGGTGGTTGAGCGGTGTCCGAGCCAATAGGGTAACAGACGTTATCAACAACGTCAAGAGCTCGCAAGGTTCGGGAGTCGCCGTAGTGAAAAAATCGCAAAGTTTCGAGCCAGGATAAGTGAAGATTGAAAATAAATAAATTCCTCGTCGACCCACGCGGAATTCGCACAAAAAAAGGATAGATAATAATAAGGACAAAGAGAAAGTGTTGAAAAAAAAAACGAAAAATGAAATTACTGGCTTGGTTGGTTGTTGTGCTGAGCGCTTCGGCTTGCCACGTCGTCGTCGCCGAGGATTGCAAAGGATGCGTGCCTCTCGATTCAGTCTCTTTCGACAAAGTGAGTAAATCGTCTCAAACTTTTTAATCCTCAATCACATCACATTTTCATTTACTTTTCCATCGCTGTCGCTCGCGTTTCTCTTTCTCGTAACGATTATTCCAGAGACTCGCTATGCTTTTCCGATCGACTGTACTCGGCCGTTCCTTGGCTCGCGACAAGCAGCGTCGCTATGGTTACGAGAACCGAGAGACGCGAGAAAGACTCTTTATCCCCTTCTTCCGAGCGTTTCCGCACTCGCTCGCCTACGTTCGGACTTTTTTTCGACTGATATTTATCCGTCAGTTGGAAAATTCAGTAAAAAATAATTTGTGTCCCATTTATCGATCGTCTCCCACGGAATAAATGATTCAAAAAGTTTCGTTAAATTCACGAACCGCGGAGACTGGTCTCGATGCTTTTCCCATCGACTGTACAGCATGTAGAAAATCCCTTGCCGGTCCCTCAAGTCCCTATGGCAACCGAGAGGCGGCCATTTTGCTCACGTAACGCGCCATCATTTCAAACATTCAATTCGATTTTTGTTGAATTTTTATCCCATTTTTTTGGAATTCTGTTCGATTTTCTTCGAATTTTTCGTTTCAATTTTTTAATTTCTATATTCCCTGCGTGTAAGGCGAAAAATGAATTCCAATTGGAAAAATAAAATGGAGGATATTGGATAAAAATGATAGCAAAAGTGTATCAACGAATGAATCGATAAAATGACGTTTCAAAAAACAAATAAAATGAAGAATTAAATTGACATGTATTTATTTGATCGGCAGGTGATATCGAAATTCAAAGCAGCGGTGGTGAAGTTTGACGTGGCATTTCCATACGGGGAAAAGCACGAAGAATACGGAAAAGTGTCAAGTGATACGAGAGACTCGTTGGACCTTTTAGTGGCGGAGGTGGGAGTGAAAGATTTTGGGAACAAAGATAATTCGGATGTTGCGCGACGTTACGATGTCGTGAAAGAAGATTTTCCTGTGGTATTGCTCTTCGTTCAAGGTCAAAGCAAGCCCCACAGATTTGTGGCCGAGAAAGACGAAGACTTTACTGCCGAAAACATAAAGCGATTTATAAAAGCAAAATCCGGAGTTTATTTGGGTTTGCCCGGGTGTGTCGAGCAGCTGGACAGAATCGCTGAGGAATTTAAAACGTCGAGCGAAAAAGATCGACAGGTAAAGTAATTTTCGTGAGACTGAAATTTTTTCATTGATTTTTCGTTACATTTTCAAAATTGTCACAATTTTTGTACCGTAAAAACGGAAATTAATTTTGTGCTTTCTGCGTCGCAGGGTTTGTTGAGCAAAGCCAAAGTGTTCGAAGAGACATTGCCGGAGGAGCATCGAGCCGCTGCAAAAGTATATGTCAAAACAATGGAAAGGATAATGGAGAGAGGGGACGTGTTTGTTCAGACCGAAAGGACGCGAATCGAAGGTCTTCTGAAGGGTAAATTGTCCAAGGACAAAAAGCGCACAATGGAGAAAAGACGAAATATTTTGCAGTCGTTTACGCACAGAGACGAGCTCTAAGGGCCGAACAATCGGATTAAAATAAGAAAAACAAAGAAAAACCAAAACAATCGATAATAATCATACGCACGAAATAGCGAGAGGTTATCGCTTGTTAAAAAACGTGCAATATTCTCGCAAGTCAAAAGAGGCATCGGTTTTTGTATGCACCAAAGTCTTCAACTTCCCACGTGTCGCGACCATGCCATGTTCTATCTGGCAATCTTGTAACATGTTTGTTAATATAATATATCAAAGAAACACATTGAAAACTCAAAAGTTTCATTTTCATGTTGAGCAGTGAGGAAAAAAGACCTTGAAGAACGGAGAATATCCGATAAATCTGATTCGATCCTCACAGCTCTTTTTCGGAGAATAGTATACCCAAATTTTTTCGCAGTAACAGGATCACGATTTTCCTGTGTCGCAAGCGAACAATATTCAGTCCACACGCACTCCATCCAATGATTAGCCGCTCTAACAAAGGAACGAGCACGGGCTGCATCTTCGTCCAAACATGTTTACGGTGTATCATCAGAATATCCACAACCGGTACAGTAGCTGTACCCATAGAGTGTGGCGCTGGTACTTAATTCCTTCATCTCAGCTGCACCGTAAAAATCGCGAAAAACAAACAAAAAGATTTCTACATTATCGACGGTCGGTAAGAAAATAGAAGTAAAATGTATGGGGAGACAATAGATGGCGTTAAGGTGGTCGCGTGGTGAGAGAAAAATTAGTAAACCGATCGTAAGTGGGTTGTTGTGTTGTCAGCTGGGGGAAGTTGGAGTGGGATATGGCTTGGTACGTTATAAGCAACGGCGTGAGGAGGAAAAGATTGTAAGAAGAAAGTGTGGAGTTAGTTGGGATGTGGTAAATGCGGGTATTGGTCGAGTCGAGGAGAATAAAAGTGGTAACGACGCCATTGTATTGGCGCTTGGTGTCGTAGCGTTCGGGGAGGTTCGGCTGGGCCTGGGAATCCGGCCCGAGGCCGGGTGCTTCGGGTTTTTCGGTTGCTAGTCGCGGGCGCAGTGGCGGGCAGGGAAGTGTGCGGTCAAGGGTGGTGGAACTGCCGAGGGACGAGGTCTTTGAATCTCTCTCCAAATTGTCCACTCGATCGCCACACCATATAGTACGATCGCCATTCGTGAGCGCGGACGTGTGCGAGAGTGGGAGGAGGAATATTTCATTTTATTTTATCATTTGGTCGGTTCGAATCGGGACTAAACGTTACCTGTGATTTTATTATAAGCTCGAGAACAGTGGCAAGAGTAAGGCAACCGGAAAGAGGCGAAGAGAGGTTAGAAGAGAAAGAGACGAAGAATAAGAGCGAAAAGCGTTCGAGGCGATTCGGTTTTAATACGCGCGATAGTAAATACGAAAGTCGAGTGAATTTAAAGAATAGAAGAGCCGAAGGAGAATAAAAAGATTGGAAATTAAAAAAAAAAAACGTTTCGACAGCGTCAACTAATCGTGAAAGCGTTTGGAGGTTGGGCAAATGATTCGTAAGTAGTTGGAAGAGAGTGAGAAACAAGGTGCGCGAGTAAGGAATAAAAAATCGTGGAAGTGTGTAGTGGGTGGTGTGTGTTTAAGAATGGCGAATCGAAGTGGAGGAAAATAAAGAGGGAGAAATGCTGCAGTGAGTTTCTTGTCTTTGTGGAGAGTTTGGTGGCGATCCCCGAGGCAGGCACAGAGTCGGGGAGAGACAAAGTGAGACGGAGAAACGATCGAGAAACTGGAAGGTGAATGGCTGTTGGTGTGTGACGCGATCAGGGGAAAATCAAGGCGGATGATTCGTCAGTAATATTTGGTAGATGGTGTACAGTGCGCTTGGTTCGAATGATCGGAAGAAAAAAACGGCGTGACAACGTACAGACATAGGTACGAGCGTGAAGATAAGAAAAATAATTGTGGTGCGTTGTGTCGCGACGAATAAACACGCGGCTCGGAGCAGACTCGGGTTAGTCAACGAATTAAATAAACGCGCCGCGAGAAGTTTAATAAAGAGAAAAAGGGGAACGGAGAAGGAGAAATAAAGGAAAAAAGGGATTCTCTTTGGAGAGAGAAGTCTGGATCGTGCCGAGGTCATCTCCGGGCGGCAGGGAGCGCGTCTCCAAGCAGCAAGCAGCACCATCATCGTCAGAAGCTGCAAGCCAAAACCAAAGCCGCCGCGTTCGTCGTACGTGTGTGTTGTGCGTGTGAGCTCGTCGTCGAAGCGTTGAGTGTGTGTGTGTGTGTGTGTACATCGCGATACACGCGTACATACGTCTTTACACATATATATACATATATATGCACAGATAGGCGAAGAACGGGGTTTGGCGTTACGGTCTCGAAGAGTCGTGGCGGAGTAGGCAGTGGACTCTCCCGTCGCCGGGTGCAAGGTACAGGTGCAAGGTGCGGGTGACTCGCGACCGCGAGAGGGAGAGAGAGAGAGAGAGAAATAGTAAAAAATAAAGAGAAAAGATCGAAAGAAAAATCGCGAGTGAAAAAATTGTTCGTGCTGCTTTATCCATTGTGTGAAAATCATAGAAAAGGCCTTGAAAAAAAAAATAAGCAAGAATAAAAAGGTTAGAAAATGGACGGTGGTACTGAACCATCGTCGAACGTAACGATGCAGACCGGAAGTGGTGGAAGTAACAAAAAAAAGGCAAACGGGCCACTGAAAGAATCGAATAATCTTAAGAACGGGATAACAAAGAACGTGAACGATCTCGAAGCAGGCGTTGTTGAGAGTTCCAACTCGACGCAGGCCACGAGCTCGGGCGGCCTAGCGTCTTCGGCATCATCGCCATTGGTCGGCACGGCCATCACCACCGACTACAATCGTCGACGTTCCAACCCCAACAACATCCAACAAACCCAACGTCCCCTCAACCTCGAACGATCCAATAACCCCATCGAGACTCTTGTCAAACGTCACAAATCCAATAACCTTTGTAATAATTATAACAACTCCAGTAATAACAGAATTTCCAACACTAATTACCTCCTGGGTAACCCCGTACCCTTGCCACCGGGGTGTGGCTGCATTATCAGGGAATCCAGTCCTGAACCCGACGAAATCAATATCAGCATTACACCCACCATAGGTGGACAATTCGACCTCACTGTCGATCGCAACGAGACCATTACCAATCTCAAAAAAATCATATCCAACCGATTGAAACTGGCCAAAGAGAGAATTTGCTTGTTGCACCGAGAGAGGTGAGTGTCTTCTCTTTTTTTTCTTCTTTTCTTCCATTTTACCTTCGAAACTATCACTCGTCTCGTTTTCTTTATTTTTCTTTTCAAATCCTGAGAGCATTTTGTTTTTTTCAACAAAAAATAAAACGTTTTTTTACGCTTTTTAGAGCTTCCGATTTTATTGCAACGAAAGTGGAATCCCCTGCGCCGATGAATGGAATAAATTATATACATCGACACCGACACACAAACCCTCCATCCCGTATCTATAGATCCTACCGTATAAAGCAGCTGCTTGGATACGGGAGTGGGGGTCGGTGCCACTTCGACATGAAGCGTGCACGCTCCAAACGCTTTATCAATAACCGTCTTTTTCTTTGACAATCTTTCGGGCGCTCGTGGAACAAAAAAAGAACCCAAAAACAGTGACATTTTTTCCGGCTGATTATCCCGGGAGCCACTCATTTTTGCGATTGAAATGGAACCGGTACTTTCCGAGCTGATGATCGGCCGGAAAATCCACCGATTTCCTGCTCGACTTTTCCTCTCGGGCATCTCCCGGTTGGCTCTGACTCCATTCCAACCAAATGGAAACGAGAAATACACGAAAAACTAGCAATTCTAACAAAATTCTCAGAGAATCAAGAGTTTGTTTGGATTAACATCTGTGCCAAACGAGAGCCCTGTAGCTCAAACCGTTCTCGAGTTATGAACGTTTGAATTTTCCAGTGCCATTTATTTGGATAATTTTTCGATGTTTTGGGACATTCCCAGCAAATTGACAATGAAATCTGGAGAAAAAAAAACATTTTCACCGTCGCATAGCTTCCTCTATGAAAAAGCAAAACGTTGAAAAATCGAAAAATTTGTGTGAATTTTCTCTCGTTGATTTAACCGCAGACAAAAGCGTTTTCGCGGTCCGATTTTTTCCACATATCCGCGCTGTGATTTATTTGCTCGACGTGCATTTTTTACGTGGACTCGCGTTTCTGGTGTAGGCGCGTTCGTGTGTCGAGACTCGAATTTTTCGGAGCATCGAGTGGGTCGAGGGTATTCGTGGGCGTTGCTGCTCACGCGGGGCCAACTTTAAGTCCTTCCATCTCGACTCGTATTCCCTTCGTTCTTATTCACCATCAAACTAACCGATCCTTCTCTTTTCGTTGTACAAGTCTGTACAGACAGCGACAACGACCGCGAGCGATCTGGCTGTATTTTCCTCGTCAAGTTCGCATCGCTGGAATAGGATGAATTTTTTTTTTTCATTTTTTACCTTCAATCCACGCCTTCCCATTTTTCTGGCTCATTCCGCTTTCCAGACTGACTCACTATCGTTGACAGACACTGCATTTCGCCAATATACGTTTTTCTATTAATTGTTTGTTCTATTTAAAAAATCATCACAATTTCCCCACCGTTTTTGTCATTCGATCCTTAAAAAATATCGTTTCCATGTCCTGACCAAGTATTCCATGACAATTACCCTGAATTCCAACGATGCAGACTTGCACTTTTCATACAGCACTGTCAACCACAACCATTTATCTTCCATTCTACTTTCCAGTCTCTTTGAATCACAGGCTTGTTTACACTCTGACTCAATTGGCAAACGATAGCGATAACGCCGTGCACAATGACGAAGAAAGTAGCGAAACAATTAAAATTCCCAAGGTCAGGTCACATTATCGTCAATTTACAGTTTCAACCTCGATCTTTGTAGTTGCGAGGAATTTTTGAAGCAAAAGACGACCGAATGGAAAAGCATTTTTCCTGATTTTTATCTTTAATTCTTAAGCTCCGCATCGTCAGCATGACGAAAATTCATTATTCATTGTAAAGTCGTTTTAATTGGAATTTTTCGATGGACAAACTCGCCGGGAAAAAAATATATGGGAAGAATCGAGGTGAACGGGATCGCGCACCGGATTACCAGAATCGAGGCTCTTGTCTATACAGAGAGGAGGAGTAGAAAAAGAATATGTGAATAGAAAAAAAAAACAGACATAGACGACTTGCTCTATTCCTGGATGGTCAGGTCGCTTTTTTCTCTAGCCTCACTATTTCTCTCCCCCTCTCTCTTGCTCTCTCGGACTCTCTTTTTCTTTCTTCCGATTTATTTGGTTCTTCAGTCTATACGCCATTTTCTTCGCATGCCCCAGACTCCCAAAACTCGATCCGGTACAGGCTGCTTCATGCTAACTCGATCACTTTTTATCTTCAACGATTTTGCCCACGACCATGCCATTTTATTTCGTTTCGTCTCATGAATTTTATTCCCTTTTCCATCATTCTTTTTTTACTTGAAGTAGAAGATTGAGGGGAAAAAGAATCTTCGAAAACTTTCATTTCCTCTCAATGTTCGATCGAATAAAAATATTTTCATAAAAAACGACAAAATGAAGACAATTTTGTCGAAATCCTTTGACATGGTATTGTTTCTTTAATATTTCAAGCTTTTAATTAACCTTCATCATTATTTTATTAATTTTCCTTGAAATTAGTAGAGTTGGAGGTTTTAATATTTCATCGAAACCCCCTAATCGTTCGGAACGAAATGGCAGCTCAAACATTCGACAAAATACCAGGGATTTCCATGGCAGAGAACTCGCCAAGTAATACCTTAAACTGCAATTCCAACAGACATTTACAACCCGGAGACACGCGAGTCTTCTGGGTCCGCAGCATTAAAACTCGATTCCATGCTCGTTTTGATCCGATTTTAATTGCCCCTTTGAATTCAGGATGTTCTAGAAATTTGCACGGGCTTTCGAAACCTTACGAGCGGTAAATAATCGTTGACATTTTCAAACCTCTTTAATTATTATTTCGCAGTCGATAAAATCGTTAATTCCAGTGGCAATGAATAAAGTGGGGGGGGGGGGGGCATCTGAGGATCGATAGATTGAAAGTAGTGGCAATGGGTGAAATTTCAAAGCCAAAGATTCGAGTCTTGGAATATGGGTCTCTCAGACCCACGCGGAAAGTTCGACTCGGTCCTTTCTTGGCGAATCGTCAAACAAAATAGAGTCGCTGAACTTTCCGGTATCACGGGCGAGACAAATTTTTAAATGCCCAAATTTGAGAATGAAAAAGAAATAATGAAAAAAAAATGTTTCGGGTCTCTTAGACCCACGGCCTATATCTCAAATGCCGTTCCAACGTTTCTCCACCACCGCGTCATCGTTTACTAAAATTGCCCAACTCTAAGCTGTTGGTGCGAACAATAAAGGAATCTCGAGGTATTTTTGCCGATCTATCGAGTTGACCAAGGACCAACACGAGCCAGTGCTCAATAATTTAACATCCTGCTCGTGCGAGCAGCTTCTTTATTTATCTATCCAATATTCCCGAGAAGGAATGAAACGATGCGTTGGTTGCTGTGGCCGCATGCGAATCGGCCCCGCCATGCCCCAACACACACATTCTCTGCTTTAGTGTGTGTATTCCGAAGCGGCTCCAATTCGAGACACTCGGGTATATCGAACACGACGAGCTGGCGCTGTTTGCGCCTCCGTGAGTGACCCTTCGGGCAAAACCAGCCACGACGCCGCTGCTCCGCGAGCAATCCTATCGACAACGCACACAAAGACGACGGCGCAAGAGAGAGAGAGAGAGAGAGAGAGAAAGGAGGGATAAGAAGGAACTAAAAAATAAAAACATGAAAAATGGAAAGATAAATCCAAGTTCCCATGAACCCGTGCGATGAGTCAGTAATCCTGCAATGTCTTTATGAAAAAATAATCAAAAATTTGTAAAATTGGCTATTGAAACTCTCGGCCTTTAAAAGTCCTCGTCTAAATGGAGCTAAATATTGTTTTGTTTTACCGTTCGTGGCCACGAGATCTCTTTCGAGTCTCGTGGCCACACTGGAGTCAATTGTACCCAGCCCAGTCTTACAAACCGTACTCTGCGAACATTTGCTCATCGATTGACGAATAATTCGTCTGGAAAAAATGAAACTTAAAAAAAAATTCTCTTCTAAACACTTTTCGAGTCATCGAACACTAGAGTTCACATACACAAGCATAGGATTTAGATATATATATATAGGTACTTCTTTAACATATTGCCAACTGAAATAATTGGACAACGATGTAGACGAGAAAATAGAAGAAAAATTGTGTCATCCTATTTGATGCTAAATAATATTATCGCAAAATTGAATAAAATTCTTATCATATGGTCGTATGTAGCCAAGATAATCCGCGATGGGATTTTCGTGCGTAGAATGGTCGTTTTATCAAGGCGGGAATAGAGAGCTGGCGTCGAGTGAAGAATGGAAAATGGCGAAGCAACGGTTTTGCTCCACGTCGTATGAATAATGAGTCGGAGCGTATAGAGGGAGCAGCAGCAGGCGGAGGGATATCGTGCTTTTAGAAATCCAAGTCTGGCTGTATGTACGGTTGGCTAGTCTCGCTAAAAGGGTACTTGTAATCGTGCGCGATTCATGCTGGACTCTGTGTAACACACGTACCTTCGAACTGACCGGATTAGTACGACTTCCGTTAGAAATTTCGAGCTCTCCCATCCTCTGTGTTTGCCAAACGAGCTTAGGCTCATATCGTGACGAGAAACAATTGGGTTTGTGTCTATGAGAATGAGAGAGACAGCGAAAGAGTGGCAAGGGGGGGGGGGGGGTGCAGGTTCGAAAAGCTCGCGCACATGGCGCCACGCTGCACGTAACCATAAGCTACAGTGGCATAGGCACATCGATATCCTGAGCATGTCCCCTAACGCTGCGGTGTATAATTCCAAACGATCTATTTTACATGCACGTGTGTGTGTGTGTACGTGCGTGTGTCGCATTCAATAGAGGAATGCACGTTCGTATGTGCGGGTTTTGTGTGAACGTGGGTGGATTGGTTTGGTCGTGCGAGGGCTCGAAGAAAAGTGGGAATCGACGGGACGCTGCTCCACATGGAACCCCATGACGACTCCTTTTTTCTATCATAACCTTCTTTTTACTTTTTTTTCTTTCTTTATTTTTTTGTCCCTTGTCGATTTTCCGTGTGGCAAGACCGGGCCCACATTTTCCAGGGAAAATCGTTGGATAGCTTTTCGAACTGCGCCCCACATTTTTTTCTTTTTCAACCTTCCTGCATGTCCTCCACTCTCCGGACCCATCACCATTTCTTTATCCTTATTCCTGGCCTCCTCTTCCCTATTTTTCGACTTACAACCCACACTTTCAATATTTTTCCATACTCTCGCTCCCTCGTGCCCTCGAAACTGGGCCTCCTCGCACCGAATTATTTTCCAGAACTAGAAACAACACTTTTTGAAAAATTCACCAGCTCAATTACGTCCAAGTTTACATCGTTGGAATTCAACGAAATTCGCTTTTTTCCTTTGCCAAAGATCATTATTTTCATTCAGAATTTGATTGGGATGATAAAAGGAACGGTTTTTGCCTCCAGAAAAATATATTGGCTTGAAAAATTTGGATAATTTTAAAATTTAAGCAAATAATACAAATGTAGAATATCGTTGAAATACTGAAAATTTTTGAAAAATATAAAAAAAATGGACTTGGTCGCATGCACAAAATCGTTTTTTTTTCCAATATTGAAAAATTTTATTGTCAGTCAAGTCGGACAAAAGAAAGGGATTTAAAAATGGTGTAACGGGATGTGCGATGCGTGTGTAAAAATGTTGGGCCCAATCGTTTCCTTTAAATATTCGTAACGTTTTCGTTATTGGCGGCGAGTAGGGTGGAGCGTTGTAACGTTGTCGAGAAGCGACGAGCCTGTATGTAGTGAAATACAATAACGTGTGAGAGAGAGTATAGGGAAGGCCCCTCCCGGATGGAAACAAAGATGGTAGTGGCGTTACTTGTGCGGTCTGGTCTGTGCCTCTCAATTCCCCTCGGGGTCCTGTTATTTCGCGAGTGGTTGGATCGTTGCATGTGCATCGCAACAAGCAGCGGGGCGAGCACGTTACTCGAGCGTTTACCAACTGCAACAGAGAGCCCGAAAAAAAGAAAAAAAAAAAAAACGACACACAATACAGGCCAAACAAGGCACAACCAACTTATCGAATTGACGGCCTACTTTTGCCAGTCCCCAAACAATTCGACGCTTGGAGCTTTATATTTTTACTACTCAACACATCGGAAGGAGCCTCGATCCAAACGATCACCAAGAAAAAATACTTTTCTCCTTCGCTCGTCGTCTTGAGTGAGGGAGACTGAGTCAATACGCTATAAAAAGAAAAAATAAATGAAAAATCTTTTCTCAGAACACCTGCACGTTCTTAACAAACGCGTCTTCGATTGCATACGCACGTTCCTTATTTCATCCACATTTTTTTTTCTCTACACGTGAATAAGTGAGCTAGAATCTCTCTGTTTCTTTATGTGTGTATTGTTGGTTGTGTGTGTGTGTAGGCCTCACAAACGACATGTACAAACAGAAACTCCCTATAGTCATAGTCCCACTCACTATTTATGGCTTTCCATGTGTGTCGTTCTCTCTGGTTCTGTGCGTCGATGTGTCTGTACAGTTAATCCGTATGCGAGTAGGGACATACGGCGGAGGCGTTGCTAAGGAAAACGACAGTATATCCGCAGGTATATATAATGTTGGTTGGGACGAACCGAAGCAACGTATGTCTGTATAACGCTCTCCATGATACCACCAACTACAGTAACAGATAGACTTTTCTTTTATCTCCTCGCTCTTTTTCTCTTTCTGCATTTTTCTTCGTAAGACTTTTCTTTTTGCTTGGGATTTTGTTTCTTCTGCTTTCTGATAACTCCTGCTATGGCCGTCGCCCCGGTTTGTCGCTGCTGGGCGACAAAAATCACTCGAGTCTCACGACCAGACCTACGTCACGTGACAGTCTCCGAGTCTCAAGTTCGTTAAAACTTCGGATTTCTACCTTTGCATTTCAACGAGATGCAAACTCGACCGACATATTAATCGTTTTTGGACTCAAGAAATAATGAACTTTTCGTCTTTTTGCTTCATCAATCGACAATTATTCTTTTTGACTCTCCTTCTACACTGCCAATGTGCACACAGCTTCGTGACTGTTCCGTCCCAACGGCTAATGCCCCATCTATCGGCTGCTCTTTCTTCCCTCCATTCCCCCTACTCCAGCAACCTCCCTGTCGCTCTTTCCAATCTCCCGCAGGCTAGCAGCCGAGCATCGTAGCCCGTTGACGCTGACGTAGCAGCTACGCGTAAAATTTTTACTATCTCGAGCGATATCGACACGAAAGAAGGCGTAGTATTTTCGAGAGATAGCGAAACGAGCGAAGGAAATACTTGGGAACACGCCCGAATACGTGGGTCACTTAAATAACGCTCGATTAATATATCCTTGCATTAAAAACTCCATTGTCCTGGCGCTACTCATCCCTTCAAATAAACCAAATCAATTATTTACTTAAACTTTTCATTATTTCATTTTTTTCATTACACTCGAGTTCGCAACGTTGGGCTTCAACGAAAAATACATTTTTCTATTAATTGTTTGTTCAAGGTCAAAAACCATGACATCTTTTCGCCCTTGGTTCGGACTCTCGGCCGGGAAGCATATATAACAAAAGTCTGAAAAAACCGAGTCCGTTATGGCACTCGATGTTATTGCTTGTCCAGGCGGTCTGCTCGGGGAAGCCTCTCGTTCTGTAAAAATGGGAAAGCGACGAGCAAGGCTGGAATCTCGAGATTACAGGCGTTTTTTTTTTATGTAAATTATTCAAACGTTGTCTTCCCCCTTGATTTCTATGCGTCGAGAAACAACCGCTGCATTATTCAAAAGCGTACACGCAGGGATAAAACATCGAGCGTTGGTGTGAGAGAGAGAGGGGGAAGTGGAGATTTGGAAAAGCGTGACTGATTAGCCCGGGGGTCATGTGGCTAGGGAAAAGACTCAAGGGGAAAGAATCCCACAGCACATCGGAGCATATCTCTCTCATTTTTGTACTCCCTTCCTCCTTCTTTCTCTTATCCATCCATCCATCCACTCCCACACAAACTCACACGAGTTTTTTTCACTGGAAGATCGATTCCTAAAGCAAAGACCCATCGCGCGATGGCCCCTCAGAGCAGAAGAAAAATTTCTGGTGGCTGTACATGCCTCGGGGCGTCGAGCGTTCTCGCGTGGTCGATCGAGTGAGCGCGCGCGCGGGGTCTCTCGGAGTCCACGATTCCTTTCGCGACTGTTGACTCGAAATTTCTTGCAACATCCACGAGTTCCTGGCTCGGGAATCGCGAACTCTTACTCGTTACATGTTTGACGCCCAAAAAACGAAGAAACACCCAAACCATTTTCCTTTTTCCATATTTTTTCATTCGTTTCTTATCCAAAGATTATTTATTATCTGGCTCGATAAATTTGTTTACGTTTCGACCCAGAGCAACGCGATAAACTGCCCGAGTCACGCTTTTTTTCATTGCCAACTGGGCTGGCCAATTAACTTGACCAAAATTGGAGATTTTTGAAAAATCATTCAACCGCATTAATTTTCCCAAATTCTATTAAATATTTTTATTATTATTATTATTATATATATATATATATATATATATATATATATATATATATATATATATATATCACTTACCATAATATATATATATATATTCTATATTATTTATATATTCTGCATTTCGCGTTATTCCTCGTTGTGAGTTGGAAATATTTCGAAAAATGTGCGTTACATATTTTGACAAGAGAGCACGTAATCCTCTCGGGCTATTATCGAGTCTGCATGCCGCGGAGAGTCCGAAGCATTAAACAAAAGGTGCGCGAGCTAGTGCGAAGAATTCTTATTTTGCCTTAAAGCCCTCCTCGTCTTTTTTTTTTGTTTTTTCCTCTTTTTAGCGTCTTTCCGCAACAACGTCACGCGTCTCCCTCCGGCCATGATGATAAAGTTAAGACAAAACTAGATAGTCAGCGGCTTTGTTACTTTTATGAGAGTGTATCGGGAAGGGCTATCGAATTTCGCTTCTCACACACCATCGCCTCCGACTTACTCCGCAAGAGCTTAATCCGATCTGTCCGGCTTTTTATGGACATCGCTTATTGGCAACGCCGTAAAACCTCCCGAATTATCCATTTAATTGTCTCTTGCCCGCACACATTTATTTATGACGTCAAAATGAAGAAAAAATAATCCTCAACCATTTCCCAATTTTTGCTTAAGTTTTAATTAATTTTAATGAAATATTCATTAAAAATAAATTAATTTTAATGAAAATTAAAATTCAATGAATCAATGTTAATGAAATTTAATTCTAAATGAATTGATTTCAATAAAAATCAATTTAAATTGAATTAATTTTATTAGAATTAATTTTAATAGATAATTAATTAAGAATATTCTTTTGGATTTGAAAAAAAAATGAAATAATAACATTTCGTTGGATTCGAGCGATGCAAACGTCGTTTTCGACGAGCCACCAAGAATCTCACATTTACGTAATCCTCGTACTTGTTTCTCCCATATTCTCGAGATTAAACCGACAAAAAACATCTCAACAAGAATAATAATAGCAATGATGAAAAAAAAATAAAGTAGCCACGCCTTTACAATGTTCGCGTCATTAATCTGTTGGGAACGAGTGTGAAATGAGAAAAAGACAAATATCGTTGCTTTTGTGTATGGTTATCGAAGTCTGTTCGTGACAAAACGACGTCAGCGCGATAAAGCGTTGCCATACACGTGTCGATTTGTGATTGAACGAGCGATTAAAATGTCTGCCATCGCGTGTGTAACACTAATTAAAACACATCAAATACGTGAACGTCTTAGAACGGTGACCTTATTTTTTTTTCACCGATTCCCGGGCTCAAAATGAGCCCAATTTTGAAAAATTCATATCTTCGGTAAAATTCAACGAAAATCCTTCAACTTGGGCTCATTCTTTTTGTTTTTCAATGCAGAATCACGTGAGCCTGGGGCAATTTTGCTTAAAATAAAAATTAATCATTATTTTTGCAAAAATGTCCATCATTTTGTAAATCAAAGAAAAATTGATGAAAATATATATTTTTCGTTGCATTCCAACGCTGCTAACTTCGGCATCATCTCAAGTCTTCAAGGCTCATGCTCACTTCGACGTGGAAGTCGCCATACGTACGTGCTTGTCTCTTCAGCAGCCACGTGTACGTTTCGGCGACTCCAGGGTCGTTTCGGTCTCGTACACTACACTAACAAGCATTGCACGATACATTATGACTAACTCACACGCGCCTTCTCTCTCGTGTGTGCACGAAACCGGAGAGACTCGATATTCACGCAGCCAGAATTGATATACTGAAAGGCTTTGTTCTATTTTTTTGTTCTAGGCAGCTGCGCGATGGCACGCTCAGAGAAAATCGGCTCGAAGATGGCAGCAAACTTACTCTATTGCCGAGCGTCGAGGCTGGTCTCATGGTAAACAATATTGTTTTTTTTTTTTCTTTCTATTTCATTTATTATTTATTTATTTTTATTATTTATTCATTTTTTTCTTCATATTTTTATTCTTCGAAATTCCTCATGTATGTACGACGCTCTGAACAAAATTTTGACTCACCAATTATTCGGGAATAAATCATTCGAGTTCGTGATTAATGTCGATAAGGAAAGCTTCAAACATTTATGTTTCTTCCTCGGCGATGCATTGTTCGGTAGAAAATTTGAAAAGTGGAATAACGCAGTGTCGTCCTGCCAGGTCATCCGGTTTCTCGGTCACTCCATCCACTTGACGCTTCCAGTTTTATGTCTACCGTTTGTTATACCCAACTACGTCAAGTTCTATTCGCAGTTAAGAACAACGCTGTATAAAGCACGCGATACATCTATACGATTCCGACGCGCATTGCAATGCCGTTGCTCGCCTTGTCCTCGTTGCTCGTTACACGGTAAACTTGCTCCATCCCGCAGCGTTTCTCTCATCACTGCAAAATATAATTTCATATTGAAAAAAAATAAAAAAATAATAAAAACAAAAAACGAGCACCAAAAAATTTCGAACTAAGTTTATTCATTAAAATTTCAGCCGCTCGTAGATTCCCCAATTTTTATCTAACGAAAAATTAAATTCTTCGGAAATTTTCGTGTTGCCGAAATTTCTTCGATTCAAACATCAAAATTATCCAGAGGTCACAGCATTTTCTTTTATTTATTTATTTGTTTATTTATTCATTCATTTATTCATTTACTTATTTATTAATTCATTCAACTATCCATTAATTTATTTATTCATGTCAAAAATGACGCAACAATAATCGCGAACTCGGAGAAAATAAATTGGATGAATTTCGACATAACTCGCAAAATTAAAAATCAAGTATCGTTAGTTTTCCGCAGGCAATGGAAAATAATAATTAGCGTAAATAATTAGAAATGAATAATTAGCCTGGATGGAAAAAAGGCCGTAGGATGCCAAGACTTGGAGAGAAAGAATTTGAATAAAAAATAAAAAGTTGAGAAATTTGTCGTCAAAGATTCTTCAGCCCGGACGCTTTTGCACCGCGCATTCCTTTTTCGCACTCGCTCCTCTCTCTCTCTCTCTCTCTCTCGCTATCGTCTCCGGTTACGACGAGACGGGGCCTCGCACGAGCAAAAGGACGTTTAAGGAAGACGAGATCATGGCTATGCGCGTTTACTTATCGCAGCTGCATCGACGAATCGAAGTTCGAAGCGATTTTTGTGCCGAATCGAATGTTCACTGACTGGTCGGGTCTCCCCAAAAATGACAATTTTTCCCCCAAAATGTTGTGTCCATTGATTTTGTTCCTTCGTAAGGAAACTCTGAAATTTATCGCCTCGAATTTTTTTTATTGCCCCCTGACAAAAATTAAAAAAATAAATAAAATTTTCTCAAAAATCAATGAAAATTCAATTTTTCACGCGACACAGCGAGTCGACGATAAAATCAATTAACCGGAAGCTCTTAATAGCAGCTCGTCGTACACGAATATAAATTGGTCCGCGTCGAATTGTGCAGATCGCAACGAGTTGCCGAAAATGAAACAAGCCGGGAGGGGGGGAATGCCGCGCCGCGTCGCGAACGGTTCGCGTGTGACGCACTCGTTACGGTCACATGGGAAATCTCCGGGGGTGTCTATGAGTCTTCCCTAGGTCCCCATCCATATTCACACACATATATAGCTATACACAACTCCATACAAACGATCGAAACTGCTAAGTGTGGGCATGAATGTTCGTGCGAGTTTGCTCTCCTCAATTTATACCGACGAACCTCACTGAATAATTTCA
This sequence comes from Campopleginae sp. 14b, assembly GCA_030522525.1. Taxonomy (NCBI): domain Eukaryota; kingdom Metazoa; phylum Arthropoda; class Insecta; order Hymenoptera; family Ichneumonidae; species Campopleginae sp. 14b. The sequence continues at coordinate 21,722 of JAPYYS010000478.1, forward strand.
ATCCAACTGCAAACTTCCCAAATCCTCATTATTCGTCACAAATTTTTTAAATTATTCAAAATTCAATTTTTTCTCCTCTCCGATCGCCCCGAATGGTTTTTTAACGATTCGTACTTTAAAAAATATTGCAGACTAGCATTTTAATTGTATATTTCATGGACCATTATTTTCTGACATCGAATAAATTTTGGTTAATGAATAAAATGAAAAAAATAAAAAAAATAAAAAATAAAATGAAATAAAATGAATAATTTAAATGTTGATTTAGTCGACGGTCGAAAAATGTTGAGGATTAGGATTTTAATAGTATTTTATACCGACCGATTATTTTCAAGCGTTTAAAAAATTTGAATAAATAAATAATGTAAAATTTGATTAAGTCGACGTCCGGAAAGTATTGGAGAATAGGATTCAAATTGTATTTTCCATCGACGATTATTTTGGAGCGTCTAATAAATTGGGATTAATAAATAAATATAATAAATAAATAAATAGAATAAAATGGTCGATTTATTCGACGTTTGAAAAACATTGGAAACTAGGTTGTTAATTGTATATTGCACCGAGCGATTATTTTCGAGCGTCAACCAAATTTGGCTTACTAAATAAAATGAATGAATATAATAAATAATATAAAATGTTGATTAAGTCGACGTTCGAAAAATTCAGCAAAAGCGTTATCTCAAAAGATGTATTTTTTGTTTATTTTTCATGTTACGTCTGCGGGTTCATTGGTTGCATTAAAATATGAAATTTCATCTCGATGTGTTGACAACTTTAAGAGCAATCATCTTATGGTAAGAAGACATGACGAAATATTAAGGGTTCGATCATATTAAGGTGTTTTTATGAGAATCATAAAAAACAACGTATTCTTAAAAAAAAAAAGAAAAAATTGCTTTGTTTCCTGCTTAGATTTGGTTTGTTATTTTTTTTTGGAAATGCGAGTGTCTTCTTTGTGTTGTGCATGCCAGTTGGGAGTGTGTGTTTGTGAAAGAGGCTGTACAGACATTTAATGGTGAGGTGTATCGTTTGGGTCAACTGCGGGCGCCCTGGCCACGTTCCTCTGCTGCTCTCCGATGCACACGCTTCCCAAATCCAACCTCCATCTCTCCCACAGAGATTTCTCTCTCTCTTGTTCTCTCTATAGCTATATTTTGCTCTAGCAACGTTGCCACCCCGTTGCTATACTATACTCTGGCTTCGATGCCTCTCCGACCACGTCCTTATCGCTTCACAGCCACCACTGGACCAACCAATGGACCGGGGCCCCAACATTACGTCCTATTGCTCTCTCTCTCTCTCTCTTCGGCTTGCTCAGCTATTGATTGTCAGGGAGAATAAGAGAGAGAGAGAGAGAGAGAGAGAGAGAGACAGAGGGTCGTAGTAACTTTGTCTCGCTCTCTCTGTCTTTTGGACTTGGTGCTTCCCTCACATTGTCGCGCGCGCAGTCATCCGTGATGAATTTTGAAACATGCACAAGGCCGAGGGCGAGCGCTAACGAGACGCTTTTCCAAAGCGACAATATATTGAGAAACGAGCGATCGAAATTAGTAACTTAATTCTTAAAAAAATAAAAAAAAAACAAAAAAAAAGAATAATTTTACAATTATTATTATTATTATTGTTAGTATTATTGTTACTATTATTGTTATTATTATTATCAATTCAAGTTCTCCATTTTAAAAAAATAAATTCTCCTTTCGAATGACAAAAAGGTCCAACCCACTATTTTTGATAAATACTTTCAAAGTAGCATTCAAAGTTAGCCCGACGTTTTGTCCTTGGGTCGACACTCCTATGGAAAATAATACTCTCAAAGAAATGCCCGGTGCACAGGCAGGGCCCAGGAATTAGATAGGGGAGGCGAGTGCCCAACGGTTTGGGCATCGCCGGATGGGGTATCCCTGCTCGGGGTCAATGACCGAGACCCGCTCATGGCTTAGGGCACACCGTGTTTCCTTTATTTTTAGATTCCATCAGGCAAACAACGAGGAATTATTATTTTATCATTAGAATTCAATGCACCCATTTGAAAAGTAAAAACTTTTACGTCAAGGTGTCTCCTACGTTTCGACCCAAAAACAAAAATGTGGATTTTGCTCTCTCTTCAATTTCCAATGCTCGAGAAAAATCTTTAGACCCCACGCCGCACCTCTTCGTCTTCTACTTTCAAACTCTCTTTCATCTTTAAGATCCATGTCGACGTCGGCCTCGACGTTGACGATGAGTTCATTCGGCGCCACGCCCCCGCAATCTCTCACTCGCTTTTTTCCTCCTTCCTCGTTCAACAAACAACCACTATTAACAGAACTGATATTTAGTACGAAGAGAGAGAGAGAGAGAGGGCTACGTAGATAAATCAATTAAAAACGATGCGTTGGCGCGCGAGAGTTATACGAAAATTTTATTAAAAACGTTCGACTAAACGTTTTTGTTGTTGTTTGAAAATCCCAAAATTCAGTCATTGCGAAAAGAAATATTCTGGAAAATTTGTTAAAACTGTGAAATTTCGTCGATTCAATCGGGAATTCTTCCGACAGTCCCGTCAGAAATGGAAAATATTGTGGAAATGACGAAAAATTTGAAATGATCAAAAAATATTAAGTCGGCCACGTATTCAACGAAAAATCGACGTTTTTTGACAAAATTTCGCTAAATATACTTTTTTTTTCCCCAAAAAATGGAAATAAGTTTTAAAAAAATTCTATGAGATAAAAAAAATATTTCCCATGCATGGTTTTTGGGAAAAGCCACACTTTTCCATATTCACCAAAATTCAATTATCAGTGCAGGAATTTAACATTTTTATTTCGGTTTTTGGCTCATTTCCGGTTTGGATTAAAAATATAACTAAAATATAGAGATACGGAAAATGTAAGGGTTTACGTCGAGTTACTGCTTGTAACTCGGGAGCCCGCCACGAATAGCGCTTTTTCCGCGTCGAGCCCGCAACTCGTTTATATAGAATACGACGGTCCAGCCCTTATTTCGAGAGCTTTGCGAGATAGCAGGTCTGTCTCCGTCGGATGCTACGATCCCTCGTCTCGCCAGGGACCACTCGATCTCGGTGGATCAGACCCGCCGCCAGCCGGCTATCGAGCTCTCCACAATAATTTTCGTCTCGTAGAAATTCCCCTCGCTCGCGTCGCACCAAACGCTCCCCCGGCCCCTCGCGCATCACCTCGCTTCCTGCCAACGCCGGCGACCGTGTTCTAAGGATCTTTAGCATGGGCAGGTCGCTTCAAAACTCAAGTACCTCGCTAATATTTAAAAAACGTCATGAATCTTCGATACGTTGGAAAAATATCGAAAAAAAATGACACTGAAGTTCGCAATGTTGGAATGCAACGAAAAATATTGATTTTTATTGACCATTTGTCGAATTGAAAAAAAAAATCCAAATTTTTCGAGCCGATCTTTATTGTTGGAAGGAAAAATCGACAATTTTATCGTCACAATGAAATTCTTAATAGTGACGATATTTTTCTATCATCCCGAAACTTGCGGTACATTTTTAAAAAGTCAAATAATCGAAAATACCGTTTTGTTTGTTTGGCAAAATCGATCCTCGCTTTGGCCATCTCGCTAACTCGACGCTGCGAGCGCCGACGGAGAAAATTAGCATTTCCTTTGTGCTGCGAACTTTTGGAGTCGCACGAGAGAGAGAGAGAGAGAGGGAGAGAGAGAGAGTGCCGGTCAAAGCCGAAGACTTTTCAGGGCCTTCGAAGGAAGTCCGTTAGGTGTTTCGAGAGTGAGTGATACAGGCGGGGGCACGCGCCCGAGCAGCCCACAAACTCGTCGTATAAAACTATACGAGGAAAAAAAAAAGAAAGAAAATAAAATAAATACGAACCGGGATGCCCAGACGATGCTAGGCGAGGGCAACACAGAAGAGCTTCGCGATGCCCCGCAACGAGGTTTCCTCCTCCTATATGCTATGCAGGTCTTCTCCCGACTGACCGATCTCTCTTAGTATGGGCTCATCGATTAGCATCATCTTTTTCCCTCAACCGCCTTATCGCCACGTTTTGCCTTTTTTTTTCTCCATTTTTTCGTTTCGTACGATTCCCCAAAAACAAATATGACTTTTGAAAAAATCCACGAAAAGAAAAATATCGTTCGTTTTTTATTTTTTATTTTTTCTTTCAATTATTTTATCGAAACCAGTGTTTTGGGCATTTAATTAAAATCCTTATTAATCCGATCTGCAATGAAAAGTGTAATCACAGCTAATAATCACACGTCGCATTTAAAGTTCCGGAGAAATTGCATTTTTTACGACTCTCAAAATCATAAAAACTAATTGGATTCATGAATTTTCGAGGAAAACATTTTCTCTTCTTCAAAAGCACCCGCTGAGATGATTCAACTAAATTCGGCAAATCCTAGTTGCGTTGAAAAGCATTTTTTTTTTCTAATTATTTTAATAATTAATGCACTGGCTGCTGCAATGTTTTTTTTTGGTGAATCCAGTTCTCGAATGACGATGCAAATTGTCCCATTATCGTTGACAAATGCTGTACGAAAATTTGGTGCTTTATACATAAATTATAAATTAATATTTAAATATTAATAAATAAATAAATATTTTTCGTTACATTCGAACGTCGCGAACTTCAGTTATGCTAATTCTCAAAAATAAATACCTAATGCGTCGTAATAAAATGAGTTTTTTAGTTAAAACTTATCGTTTGTTTGGTTTCAGGGTCAAAGACCGGAACAAAGTGTGATGCAGGCACTGGAGAGTCTGAACGATTCGCAAGTGAATGATTTTCTGTCCGGGAAGGCTCCTCTGAATTTGACGATGAGAGTGGGTGACCAGCTGGTGCTTATTCAGTTGCAATTATCGACGGTGACGCCGGCATCGCCGTCGGGTTCGTCGTCGAGCAGCAGCAGCAGCAGCAGCAGCAGCGTTTCGCCTCCGTGTGTGCCCGTAGCGTCAGCGAGTGTGGATGGGATTGGGTTGGGTTCAGCGAGTTTGCAAACGAGCAGCAACAACAACAACAACAACAACAACAACAACAACAACAACAACAACAACAACAACAACAACAACAACAGTGGCACGTCGTTCGGGAGTGGATCGATGTCTTCGGGTAGTCAGTCCTCGAATTTGGGAGCGACGAGTTCTTCGATGCCAACGAAAACGTCAATGACGTCGTCGACGTCATCGCCACCTTCGTCAACGATACGCTCAGTCTCGCCGATCCGTTCGGTCTCGCCGATACGATCAGCTCTCCTCGCCGCGAGAGCTGCTCATAGATCTTCCTTGATGAGCACTCTGGCCTCTCTCTTGCAGGCTGCGGCAGGATGCAACAACAACAATAACAACAATAACAATGGATCTGGTACGAGCAACGGGACGAGCTTAGCGACTGCAACGACGACGACTAATTCTACGGAAAGAAATAACAACACATCGCCACCGAATTCCCCAAATTCTTACAATCCTGTGACCAGTTTCTCCCGATTATCTCGTCCACCATTTTATCGGCCATTCGGCACGCAGAATTCGTCAGGGACACCCTCGATAACGTCGTCGACGTCTTCTCCCTCCTCCTCCTCGTCCTCGTCATCCACAATCTCTTCGGCTTCGTCGCCATCCACTTTTTCCTCTTCTTCTTCTTCTTCTTCTTCTTCTTCTTCTTCTTCTTCGTCGTCGTCGTCCTCATCCTCGTCATCCTCTTCTTCTTCGTCCGCTAATCCCCTTCTGAGCAATAGCACCTCCAGAGTCATTTACCGCAACATCGCCGGAGTCCCTTACCTTTTTCATCGACAACATCACCGCCATTACTGTCATCATCACCATCGTCATCATCACCATCATCACTCGCGGAACAAACACCTTTCCACATCGAATTCCTCATCGTCGTCCTCCTCCTCCTCCTCCTCCTCCTCCTCCTCATCCTCTTCGTCCTTCTCCTTGTTGCCTTCGAGCTGCGAGACTCTCCAGCCACAAGAGTCTTCCTCTTTGCTCGCTGGACAGTCCCAAACACTCGACGAACCCATGGAAACCAGCACCAGCCTCCCCGGCACACCCAAAAAAATAAATCTCTGCAATCATCACCATCACCATCCGCACAATCAGTCCCAGCAACAAACCTCTCCGGCCAATAATCATCATCAGGAATCGCAAGGATGTCCCGACTCCCCGGTCAGCCCTCATTGCCCCAATGCCTTGAACATCGGCCTTGGAAACTCCAGCAAAGTTTCCGCTACTCTCGACACCAGAGCACTCGCCGAAGCTTCTCGAAATCTCACACAAAAACTCAAACAACTTTCCTCTGAGGTAATAATCTCGGGACTCGATCTGCTCGAGGCTTTTTATTCAATTTTATTCAATTTCGTGTTAATATTATTTAGCATCGAATAGGATTACACAATTTTTTTTCTATTTTTCTCCTACATAGTTGTCGAAATACAGAATTTCTCTTCATCATCGTAATTAGATTCTCCATTTACATAATAAGCTTTGCCAAAAAAAAAACCATTTCGTTGCATTCCAACGAAGCTTCAAGGTCATGAGATCGCTGGACATTCGCAAATTTTGCTGTCAAGCCTCACGATAATTTCATCATTTCGTTACTAATTTATTTCCTTTTCCGGATCGACGATTATTCAGGAACTTGCAAGACGCAGACAAGGCGCGATCATCGAGAGCATGCACCACCATGGCAAAGGAGTATACTCGGGGACGTTTAGTGGGACTTTGAATCCTGCCCTCCAAGACCGTCACGGTCGACCAAAACGCGACATAGGAACGATCATTCACATTCTCAATGATTTACTGTGCGCTACACCAGCTGCTACGGCAGGACCTTACAGACATCACCATAGACACATCAGTGGACGTCTCCAGAGCTCGTCCAATATCTCCGGATCCTCGGATCTATCTTCGTCCAACGGAGCCGGCACAACGGCATCTTTCCACGATGGTACGAATCCTCAATTACTCAAATTCCACGAATTACATTGCGAAATGGCGACTGAGCGAGGAAAACGTCAAATAACCACTGAGAGCACACACTGGGCCAAATTGACCCCAGCGATTTTTTCTCACCGATTGTAAGGCATTAATTTTCGATTTTGTCGATAAATCGAAAACAAATAGAAAAATCCATTTTCGGTTCTCTCAGTAAGTGAAAAAAAACAAAAGAAAAAATGCATTTTTACCGGGTCAGATTGACCCAATATGCGCTCAGGAGGTTTATCCTGAATCCTACTAATTCGTTTCGTTTTGTTTTTCATTATTTCCTCCTCGCACAGAAGAGTTATCAAAGGAGAACGAAGCGACGAAAGGAAAAATGCGAAAGCTCCGTTTGGTAATGGAGCAGCGACGAGCGAAGAAGAAAGCGCGGCGTCAGTGGGCAGCAGTGACTCGTAATCCCGGTATGAATCACGACCCGAACACCTCGAGCTCGGGTTCGGCGAGCGGGCCAAGCGGCAATGCGACCGAGTCACAGAATGAGCCGGAGCTTCAGCCTTGCAGTCCGGAGCCGGTCGTTGCTTGAGCGAAATTCAGGTTGGACGTGACTGGCAAGAAAAACGATGCAATTTTCATCGCTAAAGTGCAGCGCCACGCGGGGCAGGATCGAGTTTCGATCTGGCAGACAATAATTGATATTCGGCAATTGATTAATGTCGCTGTATAGCTTGGCCTCGTCAAATGAACGATTTTAAAAAATCGCCTTGACGCAGCCACCGAGGAAACGAGCGCGCGGCTCATTGGAGTCCTCGATAACTTACCATGGGGTTAAGTCGTCGTCGGGCAACATTCGTTATTCAACAATACCGATTTAGAATACTTGTTCGTTTTGTTTACACGTATGTTTGTTTTGTTTGATAGATAAGTTATGGATTATCGATTAAGATTGAGATGAAAAAGTGCGTGAGATATATCGCGCCTCTATCAATGTGCAATTATTTGTGCCGCTTGCCCGAACGACACCAATCCTTCGTGACCAAGTTATTCCTCCTTTTATAATCTTTGTAACTCGCACTCATTGATGATCCCCAAGTTTGCATCGTTCCGATGCAACGAAAAATTTTCATTTTTATTCATCATTTGTTTCATTTTTTTAATTATCCTCATTTTTCTAGCCCATTTATTTTTTTCGGGCTAAAACAGAACTTGTTAGTTCTGAATATAAATAATGGCTATTGACGAAGAGAAAAAGTAATTTCGTTGCATTCCAACGATGCAAACTCGAACGTCATTATTTTTCGTATCTTTCCTCTCGGGGACTCCAATCGAGTTAGCACACAAGGGCGTTCGCTTATTTTCAAATTGAATCTGCGTACGGATCGCCGATCGTCGAGATTAATAAAACTCGCAAAATAAACTGCACATGTGTGATCTTGAAACAAGTTTGAATCCTATAAGACGAGAGGACCAGAAGTCAGCACACACGCTATTGGGTACGACAGATAGACGATTAACTTGCCCAATCGGGAATGTACATCTAACGATTATTTTAGAAGGAGAAAATGAATGAAGTGTGTAGAGAAGTACGAGTGGAAATAAGTATGGAATTAATATTTGAGTGAAGAAAAAACACACACACACACACAAAAAACACGATAAAATGTTATTGCGGCATATCGCGCGGGAGAGATTCCGATTCCGATTCGGAATCCTCAGTCCCGTCGAGCTTTCTTGCTATTTCTTTTCTCCCCACGTTTTCATTTTTTTTTTTTTTTTTACGAATAAACGTTTTTCGTGCGTGAAATTCGACGAAAAGAGACCGGAAATGTCTCTTCGGCTCTCCCTCGTTTGAAAAAAATGTCCAAAAATAATGCAAAATTAAAAATGCGGAGACAGAGACCGGCAGGGAATACGAGACGATGCATATACGCGATGGGTGATCCTAGTAAATAGACTCTAGACCAATATTACGCATGGCCTCGACGCCCTCAATTCGTTTACATTTAATAGCCACTATACCCGATCCCCTTGTATCACCCTATAGTCTAACTGCTTTAGGTTATTTAGACAAATTATTATTATTACTATTGTCATTATTATTAGCATTAAAAATTAATACAGTTTTTTAAAACTGGCTCAATATTGTATGATACGATTATCGAACCTATCGAGTACCAAAATAAATAAATAAGATTGCTTGCCAAGTGTAAACTTCTTCTTTTCACTTTTTATTCTCTTCTTCACATCGTACCAGACATCGAAAAAAAATCTTGAGCTCTGCTCGAGAAACAAACAGAGAATAAATCGAAAAATTTACGGAAATTCAAGCGGCGACAGCCTTTTGTTGAAATTTTCAAAATGCTGTACAATTCGTATTTTTAGTATGACGAAGCAGCATCAGAATTAAAAGAAAAATACTGAAAAAAGTGTGGTCACTAAAGTTCGCGACACGTTCGGCTGCAACGAATATTCCGTTTTTCTGTTAATTGTTGAATGTTGAAAAATCTTTGGATCCTGAAAAAAAAAACGTTTCATTGTCCGACAATATTTTATTGTAAGAAAAAAAAACAGATTTTCGGTGCATTCCAAGGTGCGGACTTCAAGGTTGTGGCGTTTTTTTGGTTAAAGGGCTCCAGGGGAAAAAGACTTGGACATTTGGTGTACGTGGAAATGGTTTTTATTGAAATTATTTTCTAGGATGACGTACAATCGTAAAAACTTATCGACCTTACAAATTGCTTGTGTGACGTTTGTTTTTTTTTTTTTGCTTTCTTTACGATACAGCTAAGAAAAATGTCGCATTTTTGACTGTCAAGTTTCGTTCTCGTCGTCGTTACGAGAGTGTTTACAATTGAAACGTTCATTCATTACCGCAGTAGTACAAATGGCCAATAAACATTGGCAAAGACTTTGATAAAAAAAGGATTTTTATCCCGTATCGCTTAAATTGATCGTCGCTTCCTCGTCACGCACTCTGTGACGTACAGTGGTTTATCGAATCAACACGCCTATCGTCATCGTGAATATTGCACAAATTTTAAACGTTTTTTTCTCTGCTTTTTTCAATCGCTCCATTATTACGTCACTGGAAGAGAAAAACTTGCATGACGATGGAGAAAAATTGGCACATATTGAGTTTTATTAAATTGCTCGCTTTCTTATCGTTTTCTATGGATGTTGGAGATTCCTCATCATTACTCATTGCAGCATTCTTGAGCTCAAACTTGGACAATCCTGTGAGCTACATTTCTTTTTTTCTCCATTTTTATTTTTGTTTCTCATTTAGTTTACACTTTTTGGAATTTTCGTGGTAAATAGTTTTGGTTTTCTGCTGGAATGACTAAGAATCGAGAAAGGATTATTCAAAGTTTGAAAAATGTTGGTGATTCATCTCGGAGGACCGAGCTTTCGAAAAGCCATTGAAACCAATAAATTTTATTGAATTCTTATCACATTGTCGTATGAGTTTTTTTAGGACGAGTTTTTTTGTGAGTAGAAATGAAAAAAAAAAAAAAAAAAAACAACAGGGGCTACATTTTCACAGTTCGCCCCGAGGAAAAACAGAGACCACAAGCGACTTCGAGAGTGGAAAACTCGATTTTTGAGAGCGGATGTCCAACCGGAAAGACAAAGTTTGATCCCCCGCAGGAAAATGGTAAAAATGGGATGAAACAATTGAATTCCGATCGGAGCAGCCGGCCGGCACAACGTTGAACATCAAAATTTCCACCAATCTCCATAGCCTCAACGTTTTTGCTTAGAAATTCAATTTTTGACCCTACCACGATCTTTCCAGCCGCTGAAAATCACGGACATTTCTTAACGAGAATATGCACGTAAAAATTCGTCAAAATAACCAACGACAACTGTCGAAATTCGATAACCCACTGTTGACTTGATTTTCAAGACTCATCCACCTTAATCTCCTTCTTCGTATATTTACGTCTCAATTAATATTTTTCTATTATTCAGTCCATCGATAATGTACCCTGAACCGAAGCGGAGCACCGAGATTCGCGGAATACATATTAATCAGAGATTTATTAAAACTCGGTTGCGCGCTTGGCCACGTCCGACTGTTACGAGTTAATCGACTCGATTTTCAAAAAGTTCCAATTAAATAAAAAAATCCAATTATTCGATAGTATACTTGATGGGCGATAAATACAAACAAGAAATAATCCTCATGCGTACGAAGTAAATACAATTGTTGGTAAAAGGCTCGAGAGACCCAAGAGGAAAATAAAACGTTAATAAAAAAGCTTTCGCGATCGCATGGGCAACACTTAGAATTTTTGGAGTGTGATAAAAACATTGCGTAGGATGAAGAAAAACGAAGATTGTAGTTACGCCTTGTAAAAAACTCGATGATATTAAAGTTCGCGTCGTTGGAGTCCAATGAAAAATATTAAATCCACTCACCATTCTTAAGATTTTCGGGATGACTTGATCTTTTCTTGGAAATTCAGTTTTACATTCGCTAATAATTGTCAAAAACCGACGCTGCATGTCGATTTTTGGCTCTGTCTTTAAAAAATATAATAAAATAATGGATTTCGTTTCATTCCAACGATGCAAACTTCAGCATCGGTAAAACTCCTCAATAGAGTCAATCGGTGCATTAAATTATATATACATCTATATATATCTATGTATTCACGAATACACATGTATTTAAATATTCCTATGTACAATTAATAAAAGATATACGTATAATAGTATTGAACGCGATACGACGGAAGCGGTACACCGAGAGCATTAAAAACTATAAATTAGCCTTACAGAATAGCGGCAGAGGATAAACTTGAAGATTCCTCAATTTTTCATCCACAAATTTTCACAAAATCCAGGAGGTTGGCTACATACGACAATATCATAAGAATTTAATCAAACTTGGAGACAATATTCTTCAGCGTCATGACACCATTTTTTTTTCTTCAATTTTTCGTCTCCATAGTTTTCGAAAAATTCGAGTTTACTTTATGCAAACTCGAAAGATGCATAGAAAAAACATCTTGAAGAATGTTCTGGATTCATATTTGATGCTAAATAGTGTGCTCACGAAATTGCATAAAATTCTGATAATTTTCAATTTGCCCACGAAATTTCATAAAATTCTAATAATTTTGGATTTGCCTATACTTTTAACGTGTCAACATTGTTGTGTGTAGCCACTGTCCTTAAATAATATTTCATTTCAACCAAAAAGTCGGTTCAAAAGGTACTTTCACCGTTTACGTTTATCACCGGACTCGGAGACGTTAAAAAAATCGGAAAAGTAGATTTGGATCGATAGAAGAGAAGCATGCACTGAGAAATTCGAGAATCCAGACCCACGTGTGTTCACGGCGAGTCAAAATGGACAAATGGACTTTATTCTGATGCTCAGAAAAATTGAAAATGGTCAAGTTCATCCTCTTCTACGGTAATTTCGAGTTTTTCGTTCTCTGCGGGTGTGGAGAATGGAAAGAGAATGAAAAATAAGAAAAAAAAAGTTAAGCGCGATTGTAAACTTCCGATGAATCGCGTTATGGCACGTTAACTGTACATACAATGATTCGAGACTGAAAACATGGGATCGATCGACTCTGGTCAGTTGGCTCGGGGAGATTTTAAAATGAGAGAGTGAAAATGCGCGTGTACGCACGCCGATCAGACTCTTTTCTATACTGTTCTATAAATAGTAAATGTAAAATTGTTATTATCGGTTTTTCTCTGTTTTGGCAGTTGTGAGTATAGTGTTTTAATGTAAATCGGACTTTTCCGAGGAGAGACTTTTCGCGTTGACATCGTTGGAGCGGAGGAAAAAATGTCTCGACCTTTTTTTTCACTCCGTTGGATAAATGTTGAGAAAATGTTGTCTCGTTCGGAAAAAATTCAATGGATTTGAGGGAAGAAATAGTTGTGCAGCAACGATGACAACTTGGAAAATATCCCGTGGAATGGAACGGAGGAAAAGCTCTCGATTCTCATCCAATCCTTCTAATTTTTGTTCGTACCTTGTCGTTTGTTTGTGTGTGTGTGTGTTTGTTTACTTGGCTCATTTCAGTAAAGATTGATCTTTTTGGTAATCGTTTTTCGACACATGTGGCACGTTTTCAATGGCGCCGCACAATAATCGCACGCACCGTGACCACAAAGAAACGCCACGTTGCGCCTTCGTTCCATGCAAATACTGCACATATTCGCCTCTTCCAAATCCGCTATTCTCGTCTCGAGATAACGCAATCTCTCCAAGTCTTTGTCCTTGTCTCTCTCACGTTCCCGCTCTATTTTTTCCACTCCTTTCGTCTCCCCCTCTTCTGGATCTACCTCCGCCTTTGGACTCTCCACGCCACTCAAACACGTCGCCTCGCCCGCATTATTTATACCTGGAATGAGGCCATTTTACTTTTTCGTTATCTTTCTTATCCGACGTCACTGAAGCTGCTGAAATTCAGGAGGAATGTGCAGCAGGAAATTCCTCCTTGAGTCTGAAGCGTGGGGAATATTTTTTTTGTCTTTTTCCTGATCGATTTAGCAAATAAATCGAACGGGATTCGTATTTTCATTCGACAAAGCTCATTATCAAAGTGCAGAATGTAATTACGACGATAAAACGATTGGTTTTTGCGACCCGAAAAGGATATCGGCTCGAAAACTTGGACGATTTATCAAATTCAACAAATCATCAATTAAAAAATGCATTTTTCGCTGCAGACTTCAGCGTCATTTACACTGAGAGAATTGAAACTTGAAGCTCATCGTTACGGGATAGAACATTGGTCAATTATTAATTAAGCAAAATGAAAAATAATGCCACGCAAATAGAGTAGAATTTCTTCGGTAGGAAATAGAATAAAATTGTGCTTGTTGATAAAAATGAACATTCTGCAGAATAAAAATCGAGCAATATTCGAGCTTTTCCCCCTATTGTATTTTGCAAAGATAATTTTAAACCCTTCGAGTGCATACCGGGTCGTTTCGACCTTAAAAATGTCCAGTCTCCGAACGTTTCCACATTTTATCGTAGTTTTCAAGGAAAAATAAATTCAAGACTATAAAGCATGGACAATTAGCCACAAAAAACGTTTCTAGAAAAATCAAAAAATGCATATTTGCCGGAATGGGACGATTTTAAAAACGCCTCGGGTCCGATTGACCCAATGTGCAAATAAAGGAGATGTGAGGGTTTAATTCTCTTCGTGGAATAATAAAAGTCAATGTAATGAATGAATAAAGGATTACCGGTTAAAACTGGAGGTTCCGTTCGGTCCGAGCACTGGCAAGTATCACGAGCCGGAAGTAAACTGCCGCCGGGATCGTCGCCAGCCGGATCGATAAGTCTTGCAAGCGAGCCGGCACAAATGCGACAAGAATCTTGATCGCGAGTGGCGTTTCTCGATGGAGTCTCAACCGATGGATTTTCGAGATTCGTCGTTGCCTCGACGGTCGACGCTTCGATTTGGTTGTTCAGAGTTTCACTGATACTCGCCGGGCTTCCCGATTCAGCAGATTCTCGCTCCAAAATGTTGTTTCGCCTGCTTCGATTACGAAACGATCGTATAAGCTCACAAATAATCGGAGTCTGCTGTTCGACCGGCAGGAGATTCAACGCGGTTTTTCCTTTGGCGTTAACATGCTCGAGAAGGAGTCCGCTGGTGTCGATACTGACGAGGAAGCACGCCAGAGCCAATCCCGTTGGGGCATTTTGTCTCGCTAATTCTTGCCAAATCTATGCAAAAAAAAATACCAATAAATGGAGAAAACAAAAAACAAAAAATAAATAAAAATGAATGAAAATTAATAAAAATTAATAAAACAAAGATTTTTGTTTTTAAACAAAAATATGTGAAAAAAATTGTTGTTTTTTTTAAATTGTTGTTTACGTACGGCGTAAATGACGGTTGTTTCTTTGTTGCCATCAGGAGTGGGGACGGTAGGAGGTTGATGTCGACTTTTTCCTATAGCTATGTGTAAAACGGTATCGCCTTCCTCATCGGTACTGGATATGTCGGCTTTGTGTTTAAGCAGTAACTCAACGAGACTCCAGTGGCCTTGAGAAACAGCGAGATGAAGAGGAGTTTGTCGTCGATTGTTTCGCAAATCGACGCGCGCCCCGCCGCCGCTTTCCGAGAGCAAAAGCGCCGAAACTTCGCAGTGCCCGTTCAGAGCGGCTAAATGCAATGCCGCAAACCCGTCTTCCTTCTTAACGTCCACTAGATGTCGACATCGGGTCAACAATCGTTCCGTTGCACTACGAATTATTTTTCAATAATAATAACAATCAACAATAATAATATTCCAATAACAATAATATTTAAATAATTACAATATTCAAATAACAATATTTGAATAATAATAATATTTAAATGACCTAAATCTTTAAATAATCATAACATTTAAATGACCAAAATCTTCAAATAATGAAAATATTTAAATATTCAATAAGTTTTTCGTTTTGTTGTTCTTCTTCTTCAAGGGAGGGTTTGGAGTTAAAGGGATTGTACTTACTGTGCATTGCCTTTGAGGGCGGCGTGATGGAGAACGTTGAATCCTCGTTTGTTGCGCAAAGTAAAGTTGACTCTTTCACAAGCGCACAAAGCGTCTATTATGTCGAGCGCATCCTTGCCTATGGCGTCGTGGAGAGCCGTATCGCCGTAAGAATCCTGGAGATTTACGTCGCAACCGTTGTTCAAGAGGACACGAACGCATCCGGAATGCTGCTTATTAACGGCGACGTGGAGAGCGCTGCAACGACCGTTGTTCACTGCGTCGATCGGCGCACCACGCGATAACAGAAGTTCCATAACTTCCGGCTCATTTCTGCACGAATTTTTCATAATTACATTCAAAAATTGCTCAATTCCATTTTTTTTCGAAAAATTATTCTTTTGATTTTTTCACTCGATTACAGCGACATCGAGATTCCAAGTTTTGTCCGTGATTTTAGGAATAAAATAATTTCTACTCATTCCTTACAAAATTCGAGTTAAAAATCCTATGCGTTACGCCATTTTTTAATTCAATTCAATTTTTTCTCAATCAAATTTAATTCATTTGTTTTATTTATTTATTTTATTTTATCAATTTTATTTATTTTAAATTCTTTATTTTCTATTTTTTAAATTTTTTAGTATTTTTTTTTTGTTTGTAAAAATTCAACGCGATAAGCTTTTATGGGAAATGTGTTGATATGAATTTACCCAAAGGCCGCGTAATGAAGCGGCGGGTCCCCATCTTCGTCCACGGCTCTTAAGGATGCTCCGCCGTCCAGCAAGATGACACAAAGCTCACGATGACCTTGATGCGCTGCAACTTGCAGGCAAGTCTTTTTACCCCCGCAAAGACCACTCGGTCTTGCGTCTACGTTGCCAGAATACTTTCGTAGGTATTCACGAAGGGCCGACACCCTCGCCTCTCCTCTTGCTGTATCTCTCATCAGCTTCTCCATCTCTCGAGCCGCACGCTCAAAAGGAAATGACCCCCCAGCTTAAACAAACCAACATCATACGTTACGAATTTGTGTTTTTTTAAAGATTTTGATTCTTCGAAAGGAAATTCGCTTTTTCCGTTTTTTTCCCATCGAAAAATTTGAGTGATTTTGAAAATCAAACAAATGGTCAATTGAAATTTACGTTTTTCGGTGCATTCCGGGATTTATTTTTTATTTTTATATTTTATTTTTTCCACCGGACAAAAAATTGAAACTTGCAGCTTTTTGGATTTTTTTACCTGACGAACTTCCACGACCTTCGCTCGCTGCACTTGACGTATTACCGGATTCGCTATTCGAAACGAGACGCGTCACACTCAGTGGATTAAAAGTCCACGTGTGACCATCCAGAGTCACTCGCAAATCGCCATCGGGATAAATCTTTATGACCTTTCCCGTTTTTCCCAGGGCCTGCGGAATTCAATGTAAAGAAAGTCTTCTACATCAAGCGACTAAAAAAAAAACGAAAAAATGCATATTTGCCGGAAAAACAAGAATTCAAAAAACGCCTCGGGTCAGATTGACCCGTCATGCATTTATAAGAGGTTTAAGAGATCTCGTTCACAAAAATTAACGTTCCACAGAATAAAAATCGCTCCCAACTCCAGCAGCACGCATCCGCGTCCATATCTCATGAAATAAATTTAACATACGCTTTTCATAACGTCAGTCCATTCCCCATGTCCTTGCTGATAATTTTTAACAGCCCCAGCATCAGTTTTCACACTGACGAGATCGCCAAGAGCAAAAGTCTCTTTACTGGTGACTTTGGTCAAGGCGCGTGGGTGGAAAGTCCAACGATTGTTACAGCCTTCGTACTGGACTCGTATGTCGCCCTTGTCCGTGATGCGATGGACAGTTCCAATCTTTCCGATATAGTCGACCATCCGAGGATTCCATCCGCCGTGTCCCGCTTGCATTTCTTTTAGAGTTTCCACCTCTAGCATCACTTTGACCTTGTCACGAACGTTGAAGGTCAAGTGACAAGGACTCGAGGAGGTACTGGTCACATTTCCACATTGAACGGAGGCTCCGCTCTCTGTTGACGATACAGTCATCACTGGCTGACCCAAAACCGGCAGATGCTCCTTGTAATACGTTCCGGCTGTTGCTTCCTCGATGTAACAAAGATCTACGCAGCCTTTGTATCCCAAACGATAAACATTCGTGCTACCCGACGACCATGTTACGGTCGCGACCGAACGACTGCTCTCGTTGTCCCAACCACGAATATCCATCACTCTCCCTGTTTTCACTGAAAGTTTCAAAACTTTACGCATTTTTTTCTTTTTTTTTTTCATCGTATTCGGGACTGCTGCAGTTTTAGGCTTTTCCCAAAAATTAAGGAGACTCGTTACACACAATAATGTTGCCATGTTAAAAGTATAGAAAAATTCGAAATTATTAGAATTTTATGACATTTTATGAGCATACTCTTTTAGTATTAAATATGAATATACGTTTTCCAAATTTTCTGGACAGAAAGAAAGAATCGTAATTACCTGGTCCTCCATCCTGATTGCCCCATTCCCAATCAGGACCCCGCACCACTTTTGCTCCGATGAATATTCCCTTAAGAGGAATTTTTGTGCATCCTTCTCTCGCCGTCATTTGGACACTGCGACAAGAAAAATTGATAATTAATTCTCATTGAAATCCAACCGAATTCCTTTTTTTTTCCTCGAGCAAATATCAAGATTCTAATGAAATAATTGGTCACGACAATGAAACCATATTTTTCCGGAATCCAAAACTAAAATCAGCACGAAAATAGTCATCGTTCTTAAAATCCAACGAAAAGGAAAAGGAAAAATACATTTTTCGTTGAACTTTTAAATGTTATTTCGAAGAAACAAAAATGATTCTTACCCGACGGCATTGGGAGTCTGGAACCTTTGAAAAGTATGCGACAAATCGTGAACATCGCCCATGTAACATTGAGTGCAAAGGTCGTAGTCGAAGCATTGGGCACATTTCCATCTGATGCCGACAATGCCGTGCCTCTTACAGCCGTTGCAGACGATATTGTTGTGTTGGACGCCGGCGGTGGCGTTGTCGAATACCAAAAGATCGTAATGACCTTGATAACCTATTCTGTAATTGCTACGAGAGCCGTGATCCCACTGAACTATTACAGTCTTGTCCGGAGTTTTGTCAGTCGGATTGCAAGCGCTCGCTCCGTTGCTAAACGGAGGCGGAGGCTTCCCAATCTCTACGACGGTGCCGGCGTGGCCTTCGCCTCCGTCTTGATCGTTCCATTTCCAATCGTAGCCACGGACTACCCTCAAACCTACTTCGAGCATTTTCAGCGGATGCCAATCTCCGTTTTTCTCCGACTGAAATGTCAAATTTTCTTTCTTATTGGGCTTTTTTTTTATTTTTATCATTTTTTTCAATGAAATTCTCAAAGGGACCCTGTAGCAATCGTTTGAGGAAAAAGAACGTGGAAGGAAAGTCCATGGGGAGTCATTTTTTATGGGATTTTAGATGATACGATATATCGACACTGGAAAAGCGTTTATTTCCGATAGTGAAGTTTGTATCGTTGAAAAAAAACGAAAGGTTTATTTTTTAATTATTATTTTGATCTACTTTCTCCATTTTTTTTTCATTAATTCAGCTTTGGAATGGCTAAAGAGTGTGTTCCACTATTTTGACGACACTGAAGTTATCGGACGTATTTTCTCTTTGGATCCGCAAAAAATATCGTTTTATCATCCTGACGAAATATTTAATGAGAATCTGGAGTTCTGCTCAAGAGGAAATGGAATTTCGTTGCATTATTTTGCAAAGATCCAAACTTCATCATCGTCTATTTTCGACAAATTCGTTTCGAAAGCATCGCATTCTGCGTACAAAAATAATGAGTTTTCGTTGGATATCAAGGACACGAACTTTAACAACGTGTTTGTTTGGCAAAATTCAGTACAACCTTTCGACTTTTCCTGCATGCTTGAAACCTGAATCATCCATCGCACGCACACCAATTCGAATGACAAGTCACGAACGACACGTTAGGGGAGGAGAGAGAGAGAGAGCGAGAGCGGGAGAAAGGGACGAAAAGAGAATATTGGATGATGATGGGAATAGTTTTTCCTATATTCCTTTGGATTTGCTCGTTGTTATCGCGTTGAACATAGATACATCGAATGCAAGGGATACGCGCGCACACACACGACTATGAGGCACAGTGTCCACGAAAGATTGTATGTTCGTTTTGTACGGCACAGAGAAAAAATCGAGAAATAGGATAAAAAAACGGTTGAGTTTGTACGAACCTCGAACTATCGGACGAAAATGAGTTCGTCCTGGCAAAGTCACGAAAACATTGTGCGAGAAATAAAGTTTATTCTCCAGGCTTTTGCACGTAGGCGGCTATTATTTCGGTGCTTTGACAGAAATAACTCGGTCGATTGTCGTGCGATTGCCCCGACGAGTGAGAGCGCCGTCGTTCGTCGCCATTATACCCAAACCACCCAACCACCCAAACCCCCCGTATTCATCGCAAGAGATTACCGATATGACATATACCTATGTATCGTTTAAATTTTCGCCTTACTGCATGCATCTCTGCACCCGTACCGATACGCGCGATAACCTTTTTATCTATCCGGAATAGGGAAGATTCTGCACCAGAGGGCGAGCAACTCAAATTCCAAAGCTTCGGCGCATGCGTCATAAGCCTGAGGCTGCGTTCACGCCTCGGTCGCCGGGCCGCCCGGCCGCTGCAGGTGGCCATTGTTGTTTGCAATGTTCCGGTAGTCATTGTCATTGTCGTTTCCACGTGCGTCGAGCAACAAGTTTCGTACGATACCCGTACGATACCCGTATAACGTAAAAAAAATCGATTAAAAAATGGAAAACCCGGGAAATCAGGGAGAAATCCGGGAGGAGGACACGATGAAAATATTACTTGCCACTGATTGTCACTTGGGTTACGAAGATAGCACGAAAAGACGTAAGAACCAGAAAATAATAATTTTTATGCCTTTTCGCCGGTTTCTCCGACGTTTGCTCATTTTTTTTTCCTCCAGTACAAGAAAACGACAGTTTTATCACGTTCGAAGAGATTCTCAAACTTGCTCTCAAACATGACGTCGATATGTTGTTACTCGGAGGCGATTTATTTCACGACAGCAAACCATCGCAGAAAGTTGTACGCCAATGCATGGAATTGCTTCGTAAATACGCGATGGGCGAACGGTAAATATACAACGAATGACCTTGAACTTTTAATTCGAATTAACCCCTAAACGTGGACCCAATTTTGCCAAACTCTCTTTCGTGTTATATTTTCCAAAAATACTAATGTCTGCTAACTAATTCGTGGACTTGGCGCGTCATTGGAAGCCGCCAAAGTCTTTTTTCTATTAATTTTCCATCAACCAAAATAACAACGAGCGTTATTACATTTCATGGTCTCCGTTCACCAATTCCGTTCGATCATGCCCTTTTTTTTTCTGGTTTTCTATGATTCAACTCGACAGCAACATAAAAATCCAATTCTTGAGCGACCCGGAAATTATTTTCCGTCACGCTTCAGAAAAAGTTGTTAACTACGAAGATCCCAACTTGAATGTGGCCATACCAATCTTTTCCATCCACGGAAATCATGATAATCCTAGTAAGTTGAAATTACAATATATTCACGATTCTGGAGTTCACAACGTTGAAAAGTAAGGAAAAATATTCATTTTTATTGACAATTTGTTGAATTTACAAAATTATCTAAATTTTTTGAGCCCATAGATTTTTCTGAGGGCAAAGACCGATCGTTTTATTTTCAAAATTTAATTCTTCACTAAATGAATGAGCTTTGGTAAAGAGAAGAAGGAATTTCGTTGTGTTCCAACGACGCAAACTTCATTGTCGTATAAATTGGTAATAAAATCGAATGTGAGCAACGCGGCAAGTCGATATATTTGATTGTCATATTTGAGGTTTCGAGTCGACCGGAATGATGGATATTCTCGAGGTTTCTGGATTCGTCAATTATTTTGGTAAATGGGCCAACTTGAACGACGTCACCATTCCTCCATTGGTATTCAACAAGGGCAAAACTTTTGTGTCCGTTTATGGCTTGAGCTACATGAACGATCAACGATTGTCGAGATTGTTGAGAGACGACAAGGTGGGTCATCGAATTTCCAATGCTCCTGAAGTTTTGCGCTTTAGGAAACAAAAAAAAAGCATTTCTCCTTAAGAAAAACATAATGGGTCAATCTGACCCGAGGCATTTTCCAAATCGTCGTATTCCGGTAAATGTGCATTTCTTTAAATTATTTTTTAATTTTAATATCAATCTTTTTCTACCGGAAATAAAATTGAATGCCAAAAAATCGGTGACAGGGACTTGTTCGGGTCAAATTGACCCAGTGTGTACTCCAAGGGTTAAAAAGCATTCCTCCACATCATATTCGGTTTTGAGTATTTTGCACTGTCCCAAAGACCCATTTTTTGATTTTTTCGATTTTTTTTTCCATTCAGCTCAATTTTCTGCATCCGAGCGGCATCCCCGAGCCCTTTAAAATTTTCGTGCTCCATCAAAACCGCGCTAAGCACACGGCGAATGGTTACATTCCTGAGAACAAGCTGCCAGCGTTTCTCGATTTAATATTTTGGGGTCACGAGCATCAGTGTCGTGTAATCCCGGAACAAATTGTCGATGCATCGGTCGATCCTCCAAGAAGCTATTACATCACTCAACCAGGTTCGTTAAAAACATTTCATTACAAAAAAACAAAAAAAAAATGAACAAATATTCAAAAAATAAATAAAAAAAACTCCACGATTATTCTCCAGAGTGTTTAATTGATGAAATTAAATGAGGTCAACGTTTGCATCGTTGGAATGCAACGAAATTCCTTTTTTTCCATTGGCAAATCTAATTCTGCAGGAAGTCCCGTTGCGACTTCGCTCTGTGAGGGCGAAGCTACGGAGAAGCACATCGGCCTATTGAAAGTAAACAAGACACGCTTCATCATGGAACCGATAAAACTGGAAACAGTTCGTCCCTTCGTATTCGACAGTATCCATCTCAATGATGCCGACGTTCCTACTGATTATACTAAACCCCTTGCTGATTTGGTTTGCGAATACATCGACGAATATATTCAAAATGTTCTCGTCCCAAAGGCTGCCCTTCAACTAACAGGTTTGTTAATTTCTCTTATTTTTTCATAATCAAAAAGAAAAATTCATTCATAATCGAAGAAAAAAAAAGATCGATCGAAAATTCGGGGATAATTCATCGAAATCCTTTGATTTTAAATCCTCC
This sequence comes from Campopleginae sp. 14b, assembly GCA_030522525.1. Classification (NCBI taxonomy): domain Eukaryota; kingdom Metazoa; phylum Arthropoda; class Insecta; order Hymenoptera; family Ichneumonidae; species Campopleginae sp. 14b. The sequence continues at coordinate 44,402 of JAPYYS010000478.1, forward strand.
AGGTCATCCTCAACAACCGACAGTGCCGTTGGTCCGGCTCAGGATATTTTACAGCGAGGAAGCTCAACTCTTCGATCCCGTCAGGTAAATAATCTTCTTGCAATTTCTACAGCCCTTTAGAAAAAAATGCTTTCCTGATCGATCGTCACAGGCATCGAAAAAAAAAAAAAAAATGGCAATCGCCGCACCGCATAAACGATTAAGAAAAGGCCGAACGGAATGGAAAAAAATGATGAACTTTTATTTATCAATTGAAATTTCTTCTGCTGTTGTCCTCAAGCAAAATCAAAGATTTTTATTAACTAATTCGCAAATGAATTGCCCGATGTATAGTTGCAGAAAAATTGAAAAAACTCAATATCAGAAATTCGTACGTTGAGGGAAAAATAATTTGAATAAAATATTTAAAATATTGAACTCGAACTGACACGCTAATCGATCGATATTGTCTCTTAGAATCTCTCGCAAGTATCACGATACAGTAGCAAACTCGCGTGACATGATTATCTTCCGGAAAGACCGGCTTGATGCCCGTAAAAAGTCCATCTTTAACGACGACGAAGAGCTCGAAGATGATGCGGAGGACATCGACGAATGTTTCCGCCATGAAGTGAGTAACACCAATTTATTGGTTTTTTATTTTTTTATTCTTTATCTTCTATTCTTTATTTTTTATTTTTAGTACAATTACAATTTTTTTAAATAATTATTCAATTAATTGTTTTATTTAGCAGGAAGATACCGATTCGAACGTCACAGTCCAGGGCTATATTGAAAAATATTTTTCTAGCAATGACAGAAAGAATCAGTTACCAGTCTTCTCCGTCGAGGGCCTGAACGAGGCTCTGAACAGATTTGTCCAAGGAAATGACGACGATGCCTTTGAGGACGTCATTAAGTATGAATCCAATATTCATTTCGTTATTTCAATATTTCATCCATATTTTCAATATTTATTCAATATTTCCAATATTTATTTGATATTTTCAACACGTTTTTAATATTTTCAATATTTATTTCATATTTTCAACATTTATTTCATATTTTCAATGTTTATTCAAAATTTTAAGTTTATCAAATATGTGCAAAATTTTTTTCAGTTACCAAATGAAAAAGGCTATGAAATATATGGAAAAATATGATATTCACGAGGAAGCGGAAATAATAGATCAGCTGAAAGAGTACAGAAACGAGAGACTCGCCAGTGAGAAATCTGGAGAAGCGAGGCGTGATGTAAGCATTTTATTTTTTCAATTTGGCCAATCTCTACGAATTTATTTCTACGAAAAATAGCAATTATTATTAGCAATTATTAATTATTTCTTGTTTGCAAAGATTTATGCCAATTTTTACGATCAATAATTCGATTTTCGACGATTCGAATAATTTTGATAAACTTTCTCGTTGAATTTTCATTTCCTACAAAATTCATTTTAGTTCCCAATCTTCCATTTTCTTTTTACCGGAAAGAATCGATGAAGTTTCGTAGTTTCGTCGTCATTTTTTCATTCGCTCGCTTTCAGGTCCAAAGTTTTTTGGACGATGGCGCGCGTAGAGTTCGAGAAAGAGCCAGTGGACCGGGGGGAAAAATTGTCTCGTCAAAAAAAGCCGAGGCCAATGAGCCAGACCCTTCGAACGCGGAGGAAGTCTTAGAGGATGACGACGTCTCGCCACGTAGTCGAGGTCGAGGTGCTCGAGGCAAAGGAAGAGCAACAAGACCGACGACATCAAGGGGAAGAGGAAGTTCAACTCGTGGCCGAGGAAAAGCAGCTCTTGATGTTACTGCCACAAAAACCAATTTCTTCCTGGTTTGTCAGAAAAACGCTAATCATTTTACTTTTCCTCTCGCATCAATTCGGCGAAATACCGAACCGAATCGAATGTCAATAAGAAAATTAATGAATTAGTTTATTAATCTAATAACAATTCAATTATTTAATCAGAATAATAATTAAGTAGTTAAAATAATAATTAATTTATTCAAATGTCAATTCATTATTTGGAATAATTTTCAATTAGTTAAAATAATAATTTATTTATTGAATCCATAATTCATTAATTAATTAAATAAATTTATATCCATCGTAATTGAACTTTTGCATGAATTCACATTTTTGTTCGCTCTTATTGTCAAAAAAACAAGGTATTTGGATTCGGCCAACTCGATTCCCATTGGATAAATCAGAGTTTTGTTGACTAATTCGCTATTTTCTTTCGTATCGAATCGGCAACGCAGACTCTGGTTTAATTTCTAAAATGTTTTCAGAAGCCCAACTCCCGTGACGGAGAAACTACGATCTTACCAGACCAATCTTGCGGATTAGCTGCCAGAAGAGGAAGACACGTGAGGCCTCCGAGCTCAGATTCCGAATGAAAACGCGCCGACACCGAAAAGTATTCCAACGATGATACGAGACTGAGTAATATATTTTAAAAAATATTAAATTTGTTTCAACAAAAAAAAAGTTTTTCGCATTTTTGGCCAATCGCCGAGTCTCGAAATTCTCATCGCGAAACATTTTTCACTGGGAAAATCGTCGATTCGTCGTTAACGAGGGAATACAATTTTTAAGGCTTTCGAATTTTCGCTTCTCCAGACTTTTTATTGTTATTATCATTACGTTACGGTAATACGACACGCCAATGATTTATTTATACGTCATCGGAGAGTCCACTGGGAAAAGACGTTAAATTACAGAAAAAATATTTTATCGCGTGAGTTGTCGTCGATGCGGAGCAGGTTTCCCCATTCATTTTCCTATCGTTCGTCCATCAGTGCATTCACATTTATTTAGCTACCGTCCTCTGGTGTCGAGTAAGCCGCGGCCCTCCGATTTTCGTTAGTCAGGAATTTCCGGAGCTCCAACTGCAACAAGAAGAGGGTTTGAAAAAATAATGAAAAAACTGGCAAACTGTTGTCGGAGTGATGGTCGTTTTTGCGGAATTCATTACGCACTCAATTTTGAGGCCGGAATCACACATTGGGTCTGTGAGACCCGACCTAGTGAATTTTCGCAAATTCCAACGAATTGAAACAATCGAGTGGGATTTACGACTGAAAATATAGGCGACATTGATCGAAATGATAATTACCATAAATACGTCGTAAGCCGAGACGAGGGGTTGGGCGTTCAACTTGCGATTCACGCGATCTTCGTACGGAGCTCGTTTTCCTGGTCCCCATCCTTTCGAAAACGTCACCTGTAACGAAATTTACAATTTTTTGCTATTTTCCTTATTTTCTGATGAAGAAAAATTAGTTTAGAGGTTGCTCTGAGCGAAAGTATGAAAAACGACAAAACGAAATTTCATAAAATTCTGATAATGTCGAATTTTTCTATGCTTCTAATATAGCAACTGTGCGGATAAGCGGAAGTGAGAGAAAACGTGGTCTCATACCTGGGAATATCCACTGCCGATAAGATACACAAGGACTGCGAGAACCGCAAGAGTGTACATTGTTCGCCGTTGCATTTTGAAGGTCCTCGAGCAACTTGGAATTTTTTTTTTCCAGTTATTTCTATTTCCAAGGAATTTTTATAGATTGTGAAAATTTGGCACGTTCAGATGGACTGCAGGACGAAAGATAGTGCGTGTCGAACGTTCAATGAGATTCTGACGATTCCACCACTGATAACACAGCTTTATATACCCTTTTTGCTAACCCCCATGCATCAGATTCTCAATGGAGTAAAATCCCCTCTTTCATACACTCTCTCCAACCCCTCAAGCAATGTTTCACTTGGAAATATGTTCCAAGATGGAGAATGCCAATCTCTACCTTCACCCAAGCAATTTTTACATTTCCATTCAGCAGCTAACGCAGCTCTTGGCTATTTCATTGAAAAATAGGATCCCCATAAAAATACGCAGTTCGTTGATTGTCTGCAAGTTTTTATGTCCATTGGAAGCCTCGGAAGCTCCAAATATCGGATAAAACTGAAATCACGTGTCAGTGCTCTTTGTACATCATTTTTAAAATTTGACAAATCTCGTGATCTCGTCCGGACTCTATTTTTCACTAAAATCATCAATTTTCATTTTGTTCCAGTCAATTCTCAAGGGAAGCGTTCTGCAATTATGATTGATAAATCCGAAATTTCTGAAACTTTGGTCCAGTCAACATTTTTACATATCCATTGATATGGAAAAGGAGAGAAAATTCAACAAAACCTGAAAATCGAAAAAAAAACATAATAAAAACCATAAAAATAAATTGAAAATTTGTAGTGAAATATACACAAAATAAATGGATCTTCGAAACTGCAGATAATTTGGAATCCGAGGAAAAACGATACTGCAGTTCCATATTTGAACATATATTGGGAGTTTTTTTATTTGAGCATGTGGTGCATTATTTTGCTTCTCACAATCCACTCCCTCATTTTTCATTACCGGTTTCCAATAATCGCTCGAAACTCCGTGGTCCATTGGAAGCAGATATTGGCGCGTTCCCCCAGGTGCAATAATCGAAAAGACAGAAAATACTAAAAACTGTATAGGGAAGACCATAAGTCGGAGAATTTACTTTTTTAAATGTGGATTGTTTTTTTTTACAGAATTTTTTACGAGTTTTGCATTGAAATTCGTTTTTTAAAAATAATTTTATTGAATTTTTGCAATGAAATTTTGTTGTGCGATATTTCAGAGACCCAGATTGAGGAAAACGAACTTTGAGAATTATGGAAGCTAGATAAATTTTCATTTTTACGTTTTATCTCAAAATTGGACGAATTTTCAGTCCATTTCTGTGTGGGCATAATTTTGTTTTTTCTTCTCTTACCAAAAAGCAACCTTTCAACTTATAGAAAAAAATAATTGGTCCATAGAACGCTCTTTCCGTTGCAGCAAATTAGAAGGAGATACCGGATCAGGTTGTGGCAAAGGGAATTAATGTTTTACGAGCAAATGAAGGAAACAACTTCTGCAAAGGCAAATATTGAGATTAGCTAGGCAAGAGAGATAGATATTCGATTAGAAATGCAACTCTGAGTATATCGTTCGCTTTAGCATTGAAAGGAAATTCGGTGGATGAGATCAAAGGAGTTTCAATCTCACCACAATCTTTTTCCTAAAATTTGTTGATACGACTAAGCACGTGATTGCATGGAAAATATTCAAAAAATTCCCCACTTTTTTTTAATCCTTTGCATGATTTTTCACGAATTTGTTCTGAATTTTTCGTTAGAAAAGCTTATTCGTAAAGTTTGTATTTGACCTCGACTGCGACGTCAAATAATGGGACGAGCAAGCTTGAGGCAGGTGGCAAGATAAATTTCTGGAAATAAATCGTCACCGAAGAGATTCGTACGCGGTTTCCTGGCTTGTGGGCGACACCAGGAAGTTGAGCGTTTTTTTCAAGGTCGCCAAGGAGGACGAGCTCGAGTCTCGAGAGAAAGCGCATCCCTCGTTCTCCCCTTCGAACTGACTCCCACAGGAATTGATCATCCAGCAGAAGAAATAATCACTAAAACGAGCGATACCGTTTGGGGGGAAAGGTTGCGGAAATAAATTCACAGCTTTTTCCTTAGTTTATTTATTTCTACGAAATCAAGGACGATTTCCATTTACTCACTATTAAAACTTGATCACATTTTCAACATCATGGGTGCGCATTTAATTAGTATAACAATTAGGCGTTTCGAACTATTTTACATGATATCGAACCCTCCACGATTTTTTTGTTATTTCTCAATCAGGCTCAAACTCCAATGTTTTTCGTCAATTAAGTTTTCATTTTTCTCATAAATTTACGTTATTCGTGACGTCACACGTTCGCGAATTACATTCGCCGAAAAATCTCTAAAAAATCATTAAAAAAATGGCAAAAAAGATTTGAATGAGAGAAAAAAACGTTTTCGATGAATTTGGGGAGAAAATAAAAGTTGAATAATAAAAATAAATTAGGAAATAGTGACCTGGGCGACGGGAGTCTTTGCTAAACGGTAACTCCTATTTCTCCGAGTATCTCTGACAGTTTTTCGAGGTGCTTTGCTATCGATGTGTACTGCTGTTGACTCCGGGCGATCAATTGGAAAGCGTTCATGTACTCGAGCTCGGAAAACTGGGCCCCGTTCTCGAGCACGTTGTTGAGAATTCCCTCCGGAGTTTCGTAGAACAGCTCGAAATATTGACGAGCGTAGTCGAGCGAGAGCTCACGAGCCATCGTTATATTTGTCAATGTTTGTTGCAGCGTAAAAACATTCCTACACATTCTCTGAATCCCACTTTCGTCTATTTTCCCGATGTACTGCGCTGAGGTTATCAAAATCTTGGCGATTAGATGTCCCAGACCTTCGAAAATGTACTGCGCGAAAATCCAAACGAAATTATTAAGAAAAACATTCGAATAACAACGAAAAAATGGTCTCAATCGTCGGAAATTTTTATCTTGACGTATGAAAATTATTGCATTTGTATTTTCGGTATTGAAATTGTTCACCTTCGTTTTTTTCGGGTGCAGAGTAGACTGCAACGCTTCGTCAATATTTTGTAGAACTCGACTGAGCTCCTCGACCCTTGGATCTGCCTCTTGGGGATCTTTAACTCCACCGCACAAATGACTGTACTCTCCTTTCGGCAGTAGATAATGGAAGCATTGGACTCGCACCTGAATCGTTTACCAAAGATTCTTTAGCTTACCAAAGTCGGTGGCAACTTTTTCTAAGTTGCTCAACTTTTATATGAAGATAATTTTTTAACAGTTTTACAAAAAAACTTTAACAGCCAATGGAAAAATTCATATATCTGGTAACATTTAACGAAGAGCCTTCAACTTGGGCCCATTCTTTTCGTTTTTCAATGCAGAATCACGTGAGTCCGTGGAAATTCGACTTGAGGTAAAAAAATTGGTCGAAAAATTGGATGAAACGATGAAAAAATGGGAGAACGAAGGAAGAATGGGATTCATAGTGTTCATGGATCGTTTTTGAAGCCATGTTACCGCGTTCCAGGGTTAATTACGTGACGTAGAGTTTGATGAAATTTAGAAATTACCTCGAGATGTAAAACGAGTATACAAGTGTCAGCGAGATCTTCGAATTCGTCAGCAACTTGTTGGAGGGATTCAACGAGCGAAATCGGCATAGGAGGCAAAAGGGCTTGTCTGTCGAGGTCGGTTTTCGCTTGATGCAGTTCGGCGATCAGGGTTCTCGTCGACAGAGCAAACCACTCCATGCTCTCTTGTAGCAAAGCTAAACTTTTCAGCTGTGCAACGTCCGAGAGAATCTCATGAGAATTAATTCCACCCTCGCCCAAATTGCTCGCGAGAATTTCGGCCTCCCGGAGATTACGCTGACGTATTTCCTCCGGGCTCTCCTCGTCCTGAGTCTCTTGGCGTCGCATTTGCCATCGCGTCTGTTTTCCTGGTTTTTTGTAAGTTTCGCTCTTCAGATTGTCCCAATTTGGAAGTGACCTGACAGACAAAGAGCCCATCAAATTCCATCGATTTAAATTTATTCACTTTTGTCACGATCAAAAAAATTAATCAATTTTTCAAAAATATCACATTTAAACGGTTCCACCGATATTCTCCAAATTCAACGCCAACCTTCGAATTATGATACTCTATTCACATAAAAAAAGAATTAGCGATAAATCTTAAAATTTGCGGAAATTAGAGCGTCGAGCCCTTTTTTGAAAATTTCAAAATGCTGTACGATTCGTATTTTTCTGTCAATTCGTACAAAATTATCAGAGAACAAAGAGCTTGTATGGATCAACGTCCGTGCAAAACGGGAATCCTGTAGCTCGAACCGTTCGCGAGTTATAAATGTTTGAATTATACAAAAATATCACATCAGTGGAGAGTCTACGTACTTGATAAATCTACTGATATCGTCGTCTTTGAGCCAGGCAGCAGAACATATCCTTTTGTCTTCGCTGTCGGGTTGTATGATGCCGCGATATGCAGCGTTGCACGTTTCTCGATAATTGTGCAGGACGTTTAACGCAAGTGTACAAAAATGTTCGCCCTGGAGGGGCAGAGCGATGATCAAAGATCTCAACTCTGCGACGCATTGTTCAACTTTAACGGTGCTCTGTGGAATATTTATTTCTTTATCTTCTAGATTCTCGTGAAGACTTTTTAAGGAAAAAATGAATTAGCAAGGAAAAAGCATTCAAAATAAAATCGAGCGAATTAAATTGAATTTGAATCGATGAATTATTCAAAATTCGAAGAAAAAGAAAACTGCAAATAAAAAACAAACATGATTATCGAATTCTTTTTCCATAATTGCAATGATTTTCGGCAAAATATTCAAGAAACGCCTAGCAATTTCTTCGACTCAAAGATTTTCTCGTGACTGTGTGAAAAAAATAAATAATCATCCCAGGAAATAGAAATTCTGCTGTATAGAAACTTATTTTTTTTTTTACCTGTAACAGCGGTCTCGTCAGACCGAGGTCTTTCATTACTTCGGGCGGAGTTATCGCTCGCCAGGCCTCCGAACCTTTTGTTGCTGTATCTATCGTCGTTGCAACCATCACGTGATGTTTACCCAAAAACATTTCTTTCACGTAATCAGCAATGAAACTGTTCAGAGTGCAAGGAGATCTGAAAAACAAATTTCATTTACACAAGAATGGGGAAGATAAATCATAAAAAATCATGAGAAATCATAAGAAATCATGAGAAAACATTAAAAATCGCGGAAAATCGGGAAAAATAATAAAATAATGAAAAAGAATGAATAAAAATTGAAAAAAAATGGCAAAAGTAGAAATAAAAATCTTATTTCTGAAAATAGTCACTTAACAAATCGTACCCTGGTTTGCAGTCGAGAGCTCGTTCGATCTCTTCGATGAACTGCATCATGGGTCGGAATATAAAAGTAATATTCTTTGGGTCAGGTTCGCAAACGAGTTTTTTGTCCCCAACCGTTTGTCCATTTTCCTGGAATAGTCCGCGAAAAAAAAATAACAAAAAGACGTTTTGATAAAGAGGAAAAAATATTTGCAATCGACTCAACATCGCGCTCGGTTATTGAAAATTTTAAAATGCATCCTATGACTCTCCGGATTCGTAAAAAAAAATCAAAAATTTTTCACAGCCACTCAATAATTTTCTAAAATCCCGGCCTCGCGATTTTTTCTCATAGGAAAAATGAAGAGCTTTTACGTAATAAAGAAATGGTAATTTACCACCAAACTGAAATTACTGTATCGATGTTCTTTGAGATAGCTATTCAAAGCTTTTGGGTGTGAACAAGAGTCGAACTTGAAGAGACGACCGGTTTTTTGCCTCTGTGGTTTCCTTCGCCCAAAATATGTGTTTATGTCACTGGTAGGCTCGTTCAGAGCGGTTGTCGAGTGAAACGGTCCGTCAACCATGTTTTGTATGTCCAAATATTCGGTCAGCAATAATTGCAGCTGCAACCAAATCAAACTTTCACATTTTTCGCTATTTTTCCAATTAACGAGAATTAAAGATTTCAATCGATAGAAAAACATGATTAAATAACGAAAATGAAATAAAACGAAAGAAAGATCATTAAAAATAAGGAAAAATAATTTTTTGAACGATAAAAAATGTTGAAAATGCTAAAAATATAAAATAAATGAGTGAAGGGAGTCGGAACTGTTTGGAAATGTGGGAACGAGTCCCTGGCAGTGGCAAATTTGGACAAGCCTCTGAAAAATTTATTAATTCAGGACGAAATTTGAAAAAATAATAAGCAATGGGAATAAAAATTGGTGGTTGATCGCGTAGCCTGATAAACAAAAACTTACAACAGCCTGAATCCTGCTCCACACGTCCGGCATTTCGTACAGACGAATTTGTAGATTATACTTTTGAATAACATGCGAAAAGCTGCGCAAAGCCATAGAATGAGCTGCAGCAACTAATCGCATCTGATCGAACACAGTATTGAGCAATTCCAACAATAATATTTGACCTTCCGTCGGATTGTTTGCTCCACTCACTGAAATCTCCATCTTTTGCGAAGATATTTGTTTGCTCGTTGTCGCTTGCTTGTTGTGGTTTCTTTTTATCTCATCCGAGGTCCGGGCTATTATGTTCAACAGTTCGGTTTGCATCTGAACTTTTATCGCCTGCGAAACGAAAATACGAAAATTTCTCGTTTTTCCATTGAAACTCAAGAATTATTAATTTTTTTTTTTCATTTTCCATTGTAAATCAATGTTCCAGGATCAGATACAAGCCCCACCCGCAAGATATTAAAAAAATATTAATCTTCGTGCCTGAAAATTCAATTGACACAAAACCAAATGCTATTTTTGGAATTTTCCTGGACGATTTCTCGACTCGTCAAATAATGATTAATTTCAGTATATGGGATGAAAGCGTACCTCCACAGCTTCAGGTATTTTGTTGAGCAAAGCAAGGCACTCTATTATTATAGCGATGAAATGTTCCGAATTTTCTTCGGGGTTTAAAGAGTTTTCTTCCTCGACGATATTGCTCAGATCCTCGAAATTTACGTTTGTATTGCCTCTGCAAAAAACGCTTTCGTTAGTTCCATCGTTGAAATGCAACGGAAACTTATTATTTTTTCAAGCAGAGTGCGAAATTTTGGGAAAGTATTTGTCGAAAATAGTGGCCCAGACTTTGTTGGGATCCGACAGCTGAATTTATTTTAAAAAATGGAAAAAGTGGATCAATTATAAAAATAATGATTAAAAAAGAAATTTTTCGTTTTTTTTTCAACGATACAAACTTCAGGATCGTGCTTTACGGAGGACAGTCATTTTTTGTGGTTCAATTCGTCTTCGCTAAGAATTTTGATGAATTTTTCTTTCGGCGATGCTCCAAAATAATTTGTTGGATTTTTAATTAGGAATTTAATTATTTTTATTAATTAAATACTCTGGAAAATGATCGTGGAGGTTTTTTAATAAAGTTGGCGAATTACCTCGGTGTTTGCGGTCCCGGATAAGGAGGCATGACATCGAGAAGAGCACGTTTAACTTTATTGCCTCTGGAGCTGCGAGATTCATTGCCTCGTTGAAAATCTCGGCCAGATCCTTGTCTTTTGAGAAAAACTTCTCTCATATTTTCGTGGTACAAATGTCTGCTTAGCTCCTCCAAAAGTTTCATTTGTAACTGTTGCTTTTTCGCTTCCAGTTCTATTCTAACTTCTCTCAGTGCTTCGACACCCTCGAGGCTACCGTCTCCCATCGATAGTGACGAAACGAGCAATTGAGTCGCGTGCAAATACAACTTTTTGTTTAAATAATGACTCAGACGCGATGGCACGTCCCGGAGCTGATCTCTGTCAAAAAATCGCATAATTATTATCATTTTTCTCGATCTATGAATTGTTAAATCTTTGAGGCAACTTTTTTTCATTTCTTGAGAAAGAGAAAATAACTTATTTGTGCCAAAAATTATCGAACTTGTTAAGAAATTAATAATTATTCCTTTTGTGCAAATTCGAGCCAACTTTTTTGTATTTTTCAAATTTCGTTGAATTATTTATTGGAATGTCCCAAATTCGAAGAATTTGATAAATTCCATTGAGATATTTAAAAGATAATGAATGTTATTAATATTCCATAATTAGCCAATAATAATGTAAATCGATTATCCAATTAATTAATAATAATTTAATTTAATTGTAAAAATACGATTTAATTATTGAACTAATAATATTTTTGTTTTTTTTTTCCTGCAAATGATTTGAAAACTACTGCAGTCTCAATGCTTTTTTTATTATGAAAAAGCTGTAGGAATACATTTTTTGATGATATTTTGCGACAAAAGTCGCCAAAGCTGGAAAAATCTGTCTAAAATACAAAATAATCCAAAAAATAAATAATTTACAACTTACATGTCGTTCAAAAGTTGTAAAACGTGTTTGTGCTCTATGCCTTCCAGCCATAACTTCATTAACTCGTCCCGTCTGCATCGCAAGAGCTGCTTACAGGCATTTAAATTTTCTTTTACCGCATGAATTTTTTCTCTCGACGCCGTTACTCGTTCGGACAACGTACTAAAAATCTAGGAATACAGAATTCATGACCTGAATGATTCTGCCGATAAGCAGCGTCTTTGGAAAATTTTGACTGAGCTGTACAAACTTTCATGACTTCGGTCAGGTCTTGTTCGTGCAGCGACACCAACTCGTCCAAACGTTGGTCGCTCCTCTTGTATTCTTTTTCGAGTTTCGCTTTCTCAACTTCTCTCTGTTCGTTCGTTTCACTCGCGGACAAGGCCCTTATCACAGAGATCAACAAACCACTCTGTGTGGAATATCAACAAAATGTATAGGGCAAATGGTGAGAAAAGACGAAAGAGGATAAGGAAACATTCATAACCTCCGATTGAGGATAAATGTTTGACATAACCTGTGAATTATTGGCCAGAGCTTTTCATAAATCGATTTTAAAATTCACTCACGATCTCTTTCGTTGGCTTTATTCCTCGAGGAGGTTTGACAGGCGGTGCGGTTGACATTTCTCTTTTATTTTTTATTCTGTGAATGTGTGTGTGTATGTATCACACTATCTAGTCGGATGTTAGATTTTCATGGGACTAGAGGGGCGGCTCCGGGCAAGGGCCAACTGTCATTCCGATGAAATCGTTGCAGTAGTGGATTTGGAAGGATGTCGAGAGATGTCGACACGTCATAGATCCCAATCGGCAGATTTATCTGTATAGCAACAATCTCACGGTGCGTACTGCGTTCTCGATCGGCGTATACATTCCACGGCCAACGCGTACTGCTCCAATCTTTTCGGTGTTTCAGTTGTCTGAGTACTTTCTCGCGAAAGTCTGAGAAAACAGACCAGAGCACCGGTTGCTCGGTCGTGTCGTTATCCGGTGTTTGCGTTTCTCCGGATCTCATTTATTTCCAAATATCAACGACCACGTGTCGCATATTCGAAAAGATACACGATCCTTTTGTTGTTGTTTTTATCAAAGCGATAAGTTATTGTTTGGTTAACGCATTGCACCATAAAATGTTGTGAACAGCGGGAAGCGATGCTTGGATTAATAGTGGCCAGTCGTCTGGTGAGATTTTTAAATTGTCTTTGTATCTCATTTCGGTTCAGAGGCTTTCGGGCTCCCGTCTCTCGCCGGCATAAATTACGAGCCTGTCGCGCATGTGACACTATATCAAAAGCCGCGCGGTGACGTTTGTCCGATTCGCTCGCTGCATCCAAAAGCCACTCAAACTTCTTTATATCCTTCAAACAATTAATCTCGCGATACCCTAACCTGCCCATCGATTTATTATTCAACAGGTGCAAACCGACTTTCAACAAATCGGGGAAACACAATTCCTTATAACCGTCAACGACGCTGACAACATCAATCACATCGTTCTTTTTCTCACCGGGACCGTTCCCTTCCCCGAAGGGATGGGTGGAGCCGGTAAGCGGATAAATTTTTCCTCTGACAATAAAAATCATACTTTTTTCTTCGATTCAATGACCTCCCAGTTTGCTTCGTCAGAATGCAACGAAATTCGTTTTTTTCAGTCGCGGAAGATCCAGAGTATGTTACAAAACGTAATTGACAATGAAAAAATCTGAAAAAATTCCCTAACACTCTCCAATACTTCTGCTTCGAGTACACACGATAAAAATTTTAAAAAATGAAATATTTTTGCAGTTTATTTCAGCTGGCCGGACCCTAATGCTCCGCCCAACTGGCAATTCTTAGGATACATTTCCAATTCTAAGCCGTCGGCGATCTTCAAGATATCCAATCTGAAGAGAAACCACGAGTTTGAAAATAGCAATTTAGGAATATTTGGCGTTGGAAAAATCTCTCACGTCGCTCAAATCGGAGTTTCCGTTGAGCCGCTGAGCATCATAGAGCAACAAGCGATTGCCGTTGCGGCAACAACCGTCAACACATTCGTCGACTTCACTCAAAAAATGATCACAAGTTTTTTGAACTATATTTCCAGTTTTTCTATCACTCAGTCGCAAATGACTCCCAATCCGACTGAAAATTTTGTACCCCTGTCTTCCGTTCAGAGCTGGTACGAAACTTTCGAGAGAAGATTACAGCAAAATCCCAATTTTTGGAAAACATGATCTTCCCCGGCGGGTCTATCCACTAATTGTAAATTTTGTTCATACGTACGCTCGGTACGTGCCGCATAATTCGACGCTCAATCACCTCCTTGTGGCTAATCTCTTTATTATTTTCTACCGAAACTCCGATGTGCATTTTTATCGTCTCCTCACATTGCCACTCGTTGTTTTTATCATTCACGCTTTTTCTTGTACATCGATGTGTGTCAATTCTTTCAATTCCCCGCGCGTTTTTACGTCAAGACGTTAATAAACTGAGAAAATATCAATCGGGTGGTTGAAATTTGCCTCGTTCCTTCGTATGACCTTTCTAACGTTTCCAACGACGACAACAGCGAAGAAAAACGAAAATCATCTTTTCAACGGCTCTACATCGGTTTCGCCCACATCCCTGAGACGCTGCAGCTCACAACTCCGTAACTTCGAATCCATGTGCTCAACGCTTGGGAATTTGTAAACTAATGTGTCTGTGAATTATTTATACGATAATACACGATAAATTGAATATTATTTCTGTTTCTTTTAACTCAAAAGATCCAAAGTCAAGGGCGCAAGGTCGACCAATTTTGCGACTACATTTTGTCTCTACCGCGGGGAGGTTATTATTGATGAGCAAACGCCGATAAGAATTGAATTGCGGGCGCGAGTTGTTTACTCGTTCCAGATGGTGCCTCGCGATTGGTCCGGATCGAAAGCTGCTCCGGAAGCTCGCAACGCATTCGAGTTATTGTATAAAATGCGCGGGAACGGGAGTCTCGAGGACAGACTCTGTCGGTAAAGCAGCAGCACTCCACGTGTGTGCTATGAGCGCGCGGTTAACCATAAAATATTTCCGGAGCACACCGGTGTTTTAGTCCAATTGTCCGATTCAAACTCCTTTGTTGACGGCAGATTCTTCTTGGCTTATCTCTTATCAAGTAAATTAGAAACGTCTCGTTATTCCGCTCGGGAATGAAAATGCAGATGGAAATAGCCCCTACAGATAGTGCGGCGTTGTATAAAAATTCAACGAGGTTGAATCAGCCGATCAGCGATCACAAGCATTTGCAGTTTATCGAGTCATTCAATGGTAAGTCGAAATTTCTTATCGCTTTTAGAGACCTCTAAATTTTGTTGTCACCTCGATCGTCTGAAAGCTTCGCGGTCTCTACGAAAATTCCGGCTTCGTCGTAAACTCGATTGTTCGCGATTTGACAGACGAAAGAATAATTATCGGTGCCTGCAATCTGACCGGTCGTCTCTGGAACGGTTCGATTTGGCTGTACAACGACGCGAGCAACTTTGACAAGTCCAATGCTGCGGTTAACTCGAGCACAGAGAGCGCCGTTTGTGGCGCGGTTTTTCTTCAATCCGATAAATTCGCCATTGTCGAGGACACCGGAGTGCTCCAGATTTTGGAGGTTATTCGCGATCCTGCGGGTCGAGCCAAGCACAACCAATGTCTCGGCTATACCTGTCAACACGACGATGCGATATCGACCGTCTCGGCTTTTGAAAACAGATCTCGCATCGTTACTGCGGGAATTGATCGTTGGTGAGACCACAAAGTCGATTATTCCTCTCGCATATCAATCGAGCATTTCCCGCGTTTGCCAAAAATAAACAAAAAAAAACAATTCCTTGCGGAAATGATCGCGATCCTCGTTCTTTCTTTCTCCTGCGAGCGTCAAGTGTTTATTCGTGTTTAAGCATCAAAGTATGGAACTTGGAGGATTTATTGGCCGAACGATCATTCGAGAGCGCCCACAGCAAAATGATCAGTTGCGTTGATACAAAGCCAAAAAGCAACGACGTTTTTGCTTCCTCGGGACTGGACCGTCAGGCGCTGATCTGGGACGTGAGGCAGGATTCTCCCGCTCAAGGTCAGACTCCGAAATACACATTCCAGTCCTTTGTCTTGCTTTCGCTGCTAATCTTTTCGCTTTTTTCCTTCAGTCGTATATTCGCACGGCGCCAACCACTTACTTGCTGTGGCTTGGCGTCCCAGCGACGATTACACTCTCGTCATCGGCAGCGTCGACGGCGGCGTGACGTTGATGGACGTTCGGAATCTCCAAGCCTTTGTTATGCATTCCAATCCTTTCGAGAGACCCATCCACAGCATCAAGTTTGATCCCAAAAGGTGAATATTTATTATTGTTTACATTTTTGTTGAAAAATCGAAAATTTCCTGCCATAAAATTCGTGCTTGGACTCCACGACCCCCATAAATGAGTATTGGGTCTATCTGACCCGAGATGTTTGTCAAATCGTCGTTTTCTGGTAAATAAAGATTTTTTTTGTTCATAGAGACATTTTCTATATTTTTTTTGCATTGTCTATCATCCCTGAGCTCATTTTTGGACGAAAATTAAATAAATAAATAAATAACGTTTTAAAAAAGGGAAAAACAGAATTTCGTTGGAATAATATTATCTCGTCACGTTGCAGGCCGCATTTGTTGGCGACCTGCTGCGACGACACCGAGATTAAAGTCCTTGATACCAGCCAACATCTCGCCTCGGTTTATCACGATGAACGCCACAGTGATTTCGTTCGTGGAATCACATGGTTCAACGACGAGTTACTCAGTTGTGGCTGGGACAACACGGTCCTTCGACATTCCGTCCGAGAAGTCTCAGCCGCACAAGCGGCTCCTGCCGATGCTGTACAGGCCAACGAGAATTGAACGACCCCTGTATTTTCATTTTTCGTCCATCTGCTACCTCATTGATGGACCCTTCGCTGCATAAATAAGAAAAAAAAAAAAACAGAAAAAAAGGAAGTTCTTCGGAAATCATGAAATGTAATTAATTAGTTTTGCTTATTAAATTCCATACTTTGGAAAGATTTATGAAAAAAAGGAAAAGTTCCCCTGAAATCAAAGTCTTATGGGAAAGTAATAAATAATAAACAAAAAAAAATATTTTTCGTTGAAATTTTCGCGAAAAATTGAAATCGAATCGGTTATGGAAGTAATTAATAAAAATATATATTTTTCGTTAATGTGCAACGAAAAATATTGATTTTTATTGATAATTTGTTGAATTTGAAAAATGATCGAAATATTTCAAGCCGATATATTTTTCTTGGCATGAAAAATTGATCGTTCATCATCGCAATTTTATTCTCAATCCAAATGATTGTCTTTGGCAAAGAAAAGAATTTCCTTGCATTTCAATGTTATAAACAATGATAAATATTCACAAGTGGTCCTTTCGCCAAAAACGGGTCCAAATTTTCCAAGCATTATTACTCATGAATAATCTTATTACGATGAATTTTGAGGAGGGAATAAAAAAACGAAAAAAGAAAAATGTTTGCACTTTCTTTCTTGCACGTTTTTAGGAGAATAGTAAAGGGGTGGGAAATGATTGCGACAAAAATGGCGATAAAATTCAATAATATAGAAGATCTTTACTTATCTAATGTCAAGATTACACATGATTCTTAAATGCTAATTGGTATTTCCGTTTGTAAATATAATCATCAGAATTTTTCATAAAGACATTTCCACAAGATGCTCGTCTACGTGACGACGTTTGCGCTAGTGAATGTTTATATCGATAAATAACGGATGTAACAACAAAGCTTATTACAGCAGAGACAAAAATCCAGATATTAATTCGTGTGGACGATGTGAAACCGAGAATGCATCTGCTTGGAGTTAATTTCGCTTCGACCCTCAAACTAATTACCATTCTCCACGGACCGAGTGAAAAAAAAGCAGCTGATTCGATCGAAACGATTAACGGAGAAAATATCTTCATAAATTTTAATGTGTAACATTATAATTCGATTAGAAAAAGTGTAAATATATATTTTGATGAAAATCGAAGAAAAATTGCAAACTTACACATCATTTTCTCCCGTGCAAATATCCATTAAACAATTATTTATCTTGAGCACGTTCGAACATTATTATTCAACGTTTTTTTCCTCAAATATCGTTTAAATATTTCAAGACAAGTGGAGATTTGAAATATTTCGTTAAAATTGAGTCTCGTGCCAGAAAATCGGGTGTCTTGAGTTTCCTTGATATTTAAAACAATTAGCGTGGATCTGAGACTGATTTTTCGAGGAATTTGTGTAGGCTGGAAATTTCGAAAGCAGCTAGACAGGGAGATTTCAAAATTCGGTCAATCTTTCGAGACTGAGGCTCACAATTCTTCGTTATTTTCGAAAAAAACCAAAATCTTTAAAAAAATCAATTTCCATCGATAAAGCGGTATAGAGATGAAAGAAAAATTTCTTTACGAAAGATTCAATATTTTTAATAGTCCATGCAAGGTCGATAGAGGTCGGCAATAGCCGTACACATTGGCAGAAAAAAACAAATCCATGATTTTAACAATTTTTTTCTTCGACTTCGCAATAATTTTCCAAATCCTCGTTACACTGTGTGGTGACGAGAAATAATTGTTGGGAGGGGATGAAAAGGTACGAAAAATGTTGGTGGTCGTCGTCGAGGATGAGGGAGGGGGGGGGGGGGCAGTCTTATGAGAGCGAAAGGTGTTTCCGAGGGTTGAAAAGATAAGAGTGGGGGGGGGGGGGGGCGTAAGGTAAGAAGGTTAATCGTCGACAAATGTTCCCCGAGACGGTGAAATTTCAACTTTTCGTTCGACTAATTAATTAACATGATTATCAATCGTTATGTACAATTTACCATTTTTTTTCGATCTGTCGTTGAGTTTAATCCTCGGGTGGTTATGGATTATGTGGATTAATCGGAACCACCGAGAGCACGTGTGTCGCCAGTGTAGTCATTCATTCTCTGTTTCATAATAATAATAATAATAATAATAATAATAATAATAACAATAATATAAAGAAACATTATATTATGATTATGCGGTCTATAGTATTGATGCCATTTCCGAATGTTCTTTGTAATAATAGAATGCTGCTTCCTCCTTTTTTTTTCTCCCCCAAGTATTTAACGTTTTTCTTTATTATTTTTTTTTGTTTGTTCGTTTTTTTATCAATTCTATTTTCCTTCACGCCGTCTCGAGATTGAATTATGTCGGAAGAAGGCTCGGGCTTTATTTTCTCACACCAAACTCGACCGCGTCGTCGCCCGTTATGTCCCCGTACTGCCAGATCAAGCGGTGATTCTTTTTTGCATCCTGCAA
Organism: Campopleginae sp. 14b; assembly: GCA_030522525.1. NCBI lineage: Eukaryota > Metazoa > Arthropoda > Insecta > Hymenoptera > Ichneumonidae > Campopleginae sp. 14b. Next base: position 63,526 of record JAPYYS010000478.1, read on the forward strand.
AGCTGCTCGATACTCGCTCAGCTGAGGAGGGATAAAAAATATCGTGAGCTTGGAGGGAAAGATAAAATGCGAGATTTTTTGGGGTTTCGGAAGAAAAAAGGGATTTTTTTCTCTTACCAATTTGGCCGAACTCCTTCTATCCCTTTTCTCTACCAAAAGATATCCTTCGGACACCAAAGCCTTCACGAGGTCGTCCTTCGTCGAGGCGTCCAATAACGTCGCCGCTGGTATTCCGTTCACTTTGTATTCCACGTTCAACAACAATGTCTTGTCCTCCAGATCTTCCTGCAACGCCGTTATCGCTGCTCTCTTGTCGTCGTTCTATCGGGGAAATTCAATACAGGAATCAACACGATGCCACAGAATTATTGTTTTTCTTTAATAGATCTCAAGATTCTTTGGAAAATTGGGGGAGAACTAGGGAATCTGGGGGATAAAAGAAACTCACGTCTTCAGGAAGCTCGACAAATGCGATGATGTGTTCGTGGGCGTATGGCTTGTCCGCAGCGAACTCAGCAGGCAAAGGCGCGACTCTCGTAACGTTGATTACTTCCCGGTTGCCATAATCGAGGTAGAAGACGCTGACATTGCTTCCAGAGATTTTCTCGACCTTGGCGCGGTACCATTGATCGTCGCCGGTGAACATGGCCGCGACGAGTTCCCCTCTCTTGGGATTGTACGCCCCAGGTAATGGTGGATTTGTCTCAAGCTCCTGACGTAGTCTGGCCAAGAGACCCTCGACCATGCTCCGCTGGTCGACATACTGAGCGTAAAAGTGGAGAGCCTCGGTGATCTCGGAAACTACGACCTCACGATAATCTACTTTGCGCTCGGTCACTTCTTTTTCTTCCTCGATTTGTTCCGTCTCGGCTTCGACCTGTACGCGATCTTTCCAGATCTAAACAATTTACGAATTTTAATTTCCATCAAAATCACATAATTGTGCGAACTTTTATAAAAATGAAAGGGAAAACAAAAACTCATACGTAATATTTAACAAAATTTGCTAAAAATTAATGCGGTTCGACGATTTTTCCAAAAATCACACATTTTTGTTAAATTCGGAAGTCATTTTATGATTCTTGCTATCATGATACTCTAATTATAAAAAAAAATGAAATTAGCAATAAATCTGACAATTTTCAGAAATTAGAGCGTCGAGAGCCTTTTTTAAAAATTCCAAAACTGTACAATTTGTATTTTTCTATCAATTCCAAGGACATTGACATTGAAAACTGGAAGAAGAAAATGTCGACGTCACATATTCTTCTCTACGAGGACCAAAAAAAGGAACAAACACAAATGTCGACGGTTTTGGGGAGGAAAAACAATTTGTGGCGTGCGATCGAGAACTTACGTTCAATTTCTGGGCCTTTGCTCGCTCCTCCGCTGCCTTGAGGAGCTTAAGATACTCGCCGTTTTCGGTGAAGGTTGAAACTTCGGCGAGACCCTCTTCCACAAGAGCAACTGCCATGTTAACGCCGTCGACGAAGAGCCAACCGATGAAACCGCTTCCCTTCGACTCCATAGTCTCGACCTGGATTTCAACGTCCCTCTGGAACGTGTGCTCCTTCATAAAAGCAAAAGCTTCTTCTCCGTATTTTTCTCCTTCGATTATGCCGCCGCCACCTCCGGGGGCTGGTCGGGATCTACGCGGAGCTTTGACGCCCGCGAGTAACAAAGTAATGAGACAATTTTCCTTCGGCAAAAAGAGCTTCAGACGCGATCCGCTCGTCACAAATTCCACGACGCCTTTGGTCCCTCGCGCTCTCTTCAACGCCGACATGTGATATTTCGCTTTTATCTGATCGTTCGACAAGTCCATTATCCTTTGGGGCGGAGTTTGCTTTTTCGCGTGAAGACCGTGCTGCGATTTTTCGGCCTTGTTCTCCGCGGCCAACAGTTCGTTGTAATGCGACGAACGTTGGTCGTCGTTTTGTCGGTATCGCACGACAGTGGCCAATCCTTTCGACACCATCGCTTCGGCGATGTTGCTGCGGAAAATCCATTGACAACAAAAATCATAACCGGTGCGCAAGTTGGTCCTTGAGAAAACGACGAAAACCTTTTTCTTTTTTTTTTCGTAACAAAGCGAACAATTTTCGCGTCAACGGTAACGGAACAGTTTTCTTTGCCATTCGAGAAGCGAATTTACGCAAAAATTTGAAAGATCGCGTCGATTATGAAAATAATTAATAAAAAAAATATTTCTCGTAAGAATTTATTCGAAAAATTGGAAAGATCGCGTCTATTATGAAAATAATGAATGAATAAAATATTTTTCGTTGAAATTCACGCGAGGAATTGACAAGATCGTGTTGGTCATGAAAATAATGAATAAAAAAATATTTTTCGTTAAATTCCAACGAAAAATATAAATTTTTGGTAATAATTTGTTAAATTTATAAAAAGATCGAAATATAACGAGCCGATATATTTTTCTGGGGCCGAAAACCGCTCGACTTATAATGAGAATTTATTTCTCAATATAAATGATGGGCTTTGGCCAAGTAAAATACAAATTTCGTTGCATTCGGACGATGCCAACTTCGAGGTAATAAGAAAATGTCGAGAGTGATACTTACACTTTACCAACGGTGACGGTGCAGCAGACTTTTTCGGGATAAGTGTCCCTTGCCGGTTGAATGTAATCCTCGACAACTTTGACTTGTTTCCGGATGAGTTTTTTCCGCAGGAATTCGCGGGCTTCGTACATGAAAGGAATATCGTAGAGAGGACGGAAATCTTTCGATCTCGGAGCGTTTTTGTCCTCCGATGCTTTTTTCTCTCTCATCGGAGGTCGGATGCTGCTCAGGAATATTTTTTTAGTTTCTAGATTCGCAGTCCGAATGACGATCGCATCAGCACTTGCTATTTCGATAACCGTTCCGGTATATTCGACCTGAGGTCCTGAAGGGACCCAGTCTTGCCACCTTCGCAGTCTCTTTTCTTTTGCGAATTTTTCCGCCATGTACAGCTTGTCCACTCCCGATTTAATGTGGTTCATCGACCAATCGACGCACCGAGCAAAACCTTCCTTCAGCAGAAGTTCCGCAATGTTTCCTGCGCACGATTTTTTATCGTTAAGGTTAAGTAAAAATCTTGTCGATTTTCTTTGCCCTTTTCATGAAATTCGGTACTTGGATAGACGAATATTTATTTTATATTTTATTAACAACTAAAAAATATAGAATTCGATTTTTTAAATTAATTATGAATTTTTTTTATTATTTCATTTAATTATTTGTATGATTTCAATTTATGTTAATTTATTGAATAATGAATAGTTTATTAATAATTTAATAGACAAATTCGGTAATTAAATATTGAATTAAATAGCGAAAGTCTCGGGCAAGAAAATTCAAGCATGGCTTACCTTTTGGATGGCGAATGCTGCCCACAAAGTTGTTGTTGTTGGCTGATTCGAGGATCACCTCGACTTCCCGTTGCAGGAGACGCCACTCGACAAAGTACTGAGCCTCTTTCGCAAAAGGCTCGTCCCAGCCTCCTTCGGACTTAATTTGCGGGCATCGTATCCCCGAGATCATCAACGTTATGTGATAAAAGTCCGGCAACAAAAGAGCCTTGACCGTCGAACCATCTCGGACATGCTCGATTATCGCTTTGACCGGTTTTCCTCCGTACTGGTCGACGATCGTTCGCGGATTTTCCACGCTCCATTTCACGTCGCGAATATGCTCCGACGATGGCTCGCCAGACCATTTTCCCTTTCCTGCCGCTTTCGCCGCATCCTCCAACTCCTGGAGACGAATCAACGCCGCACTCGGATTACGCACTCCGTCCCGTTTGACCGTCGCCAGACCCTCCGACACCAAAGACTCTGCCACATTCTCTCCATTCGCGTCTGCAATTTATTTCAAATTTTCGGTTTAGTTTCAACGGAAATTCGACATTTTTATAAAACGTGACGTCCGCGACGTTGGGATTCAACGAAAAATCATTTTTTCCATTCATTTTCCTTCCATCTCCAAAGCCATGACAACTTTCGTAACGATTTTCGTTCAGGATCCTCGAAAAATATCATTTTATAATCTTCACCAAATATTGAACGAGAATCTTGAGATCGGAGCAAGAAAATATAGGAATTTCCTTTCTATGACATTTTTCATTGATTCTCTGTCCAAAATTTTAAAAACCATCAAAAAATATCGTTTTATTTGCCTGACCAGCTATCGTATAAGAATTCTGAACTCTCGTCAAGAAAAAACGTAATTTCGTTGAATTCCACAGACCCAAACATCAACCTTCTAAATGTCCCCTCCTCCCAATCTCTACCTTTTCCCAGCCAAACCGAACCGTACGTCCGACTCGCACTGACAGACTTTTCTTCAGCAAAAGTAACGTCTTCGCTGATAAGTTTCCTCCTAAGGAATTCTCTCGCCTCCCAGGCCCAAGGCTCGTCTCTGCTTTCGTCCGCGCTGCAAATTGGACAACAAAAAAACGAGTTAAAGACCAAAAAACATTTTTTTCTCTGCGGCTCGGCAAACTTTCCGCCTCCTGGCCAATTTCTTACTTTGAGTTTCCTCTGCGGCCTAATTTCGGAGCGGTAATGTTCGACAGACATACAGTTTTCTCCGGAGCAGGTCCGCTCGGCCTCGGTTGACCTCTGATCGTAATGGTGTCTCCCGAAACGATCTGCGGTGAGCAAACTTTGATATGAACGACACGGGCTCACGTTTCGTCGAGAAATCGCAGCAAAAAAGTAAAAATTCTGGCCGTGGAGCGAGAATTTGACAGGGAGCTCCGGCCATATGCTCTGGGCAATGAAAATGTCATGGACGTTTAGGTTTTCGCTGATAAGGATCGGATTTACGATTCGAAAAGTGGCGTTTAATAGTTTATCGATAAATTGAAAGATTTATGGGGAATTAATCGCCGCGTGTTGGGAGAGGTTAATGGTTGGCCGCGGCGCGATGTTCTTCCGGTTTCCGCGTGTGTTATTTACGGAGTCGGGGAGTGGAAAAAGTTGGAGTATCGATGAGTAATCGAGGAATTTGGAAAAAAGATAAATTACGTTGTGGTGGTTGATAAAAAAACGGAAGGGCGTTATTAAACGTGGAGATTGTGGTGGGAAAGACGCGCCGGAATGGGTTTTTCGTGCCAGCTGGCTCGTTGGCTCGCACACCAAAATATTATGATGTCGTGTGGATGATGGAATAAAAAAGAAGGCCGGCCGAGAGGCGCGACGGCTCGAAAGAAGCGAAATGGATTGTAATCATTTACTCATCGTAGAACTCACCAGCTTGACTGTGCCGTGTTTCAACTCGACATGCTGTTGCTGCTGCTGTTGCTGTTGCTGCGGCGTGCTCATGATGCTGATTGGTATCCGCGCGCGCGACACCGAGTATCTCGAAAAAACGTTAGTACAAAATCGCGACCGCGATCAGCCCGTTAGTTAAATACACTTGAGCTTTTTATTTATTCTCAGCGTTCTCTTGGATTTTTCGATCGAATGTTTATTTGATAAAGTTCAGGAAAAATAAGGCATTGTTGGAACTATTCTGTACGACGGTGAGTCTCGATCTCGTTTTACGGTCAACCACGTAGTCGGCACGAGCGCGATCTAACGTACGGGCATTAATGAAAGTGCTGCTGCTTTCGTTTTGGCCACGATGGTGATGTGGCAACACGCGACACTCCACCGAGTCGACTGCCACGCGCTCTACCACACGCTTCCATCACCCCAATCCCCGATCCAGCATCTCTAAATACATGATAATACGACGACGTGTATCCTGCTGTTCACTTTTACGCGCAATTCTCTCTCCAGCACGCCAACTAAATTCCCTTCATTTTTTCCCACCTACCGATTCCGTAATCCCTCCGCGATTTTCTCATCCAGAGCCCCAAACTTTGTCCGATTCGATCTCCGCAGACTCCTAACCCCCACCCCGACCACGGCAAAACCAAGAAATCAGCTATAAACGCGTAAAAAAATATTCGGCATCTTTTATTTACTCCGTTTATTAATACAAACGTGAGCAAAGATGTGGCGCGACGGATAAGAGTTCGTTGCACCTGCCGCTGCCGTCTCCTGCATATTCGCGCATTATTTCGTGATCTTTTCCAACGTGAGCTCATACGCTTGAATCTTAAGCGCGTTACTCGATGCTCCGACGATAATTACGTTCGAAATTTTACGATTTTCAAGCCCGATCAAAGTAGCCAATTAAAAAATCTCAATTATCGAATCGGACTAATTAAAAATGCAGATTCCTTCTTAACCCATGCACGGTACATGTCGAGCCCAATAAATTCCCACAAATTGCTCAAGAAATCGGGATAAAAAATCGTCATTTTTTTTTCTTTCCCTACCCATGACAACGATTACCTCCGAAGCTTAGAAAGTAAAGAAGAAGTACAAATCGGTTGAGCACATTGACATTTAAGTAAGGAAATAAAAAAATTTCACTGTCCCATAGATTTCTCTATGGGGGAACGAAAATTGGTTTACGAGTGTTTGTAATCATTTTATTTCTATATGTATAAATGTACATACAGCAATGAAATTAAATTGATTAGAGTTACATCGTATTATATACAGATTGAATATATTTCATTGAATCGTTGGAGCCGATCAACGCCAAAGCAACGGCGGATCGTGACCGAGATAGATCGGTCAAATAATTATTTAGTTGTGTATTTTATTGTGTAGTTTTTTCTGACCTGTTGTAAACGCGATGAGATGCAGCTCGGTGATCGGGGAGGAGGAAAAAACGTTCAAGATTTAGGGAAAAAATCGTCACAGCTGGGGCTAGCGGCGAAACTAACGGCATCAAAGATCCCGGAGTTGATTAATTAATCGATTCTGATTGAACACATGTACACGAACGGAGCAGCAATCGGTGAACACAATATTTAATCTGCGGCAAAGTGAGAGGGTGGCGGATTTTTTATTATTTTTTTATTTCTAAGATCCGTTTCTGAGAGGGATGACCGGATGTCAATTATATTTTTTCTTGTTTTTGCGGAAATGGCCGTCGTAATTGTGCAGAAAAGTCGACCGACGCGCAGAGCGAGAGAAAAATAGCGGATTCTGTGGCTCAATAATCCTGGACCGAATCGTAATTGTTATAAGGAGGCGGCTCGGGTCTACCTTCCGGAATTCTATACTTTTCCTCTACCTCGTCGTTATCGTCCTCGTACTTGACATTCGCGAAGTACGACGTTGAACTCGAGAACGTGTTATTGTAGTCTGGATAATCTGCAAACAGCGACAAAAGCACGAAACGTTTTTATTCATTCATTTAGCCGCTCGTTTCCATTACGAAACCAACGAAATTCTCTTTTTCCTTGAGCCCGTTTCAAGATTCTTGTTCATTATTTCGTACGGACGATAAAACGATCTTTTCGGTCGATCCAAAGACAAAATCGGTACGAAAATCGTTGCGGTTTTTGAAATTTAATGAACAATCGGTAGGAAAAGTATTTTTTAGACATTATTTCAATAATCAGTGCATTTTTCCATATTTCTTCAAGTAAATTCGGTTTTTCAATTATTTTTTGTTTTTATTTCATGAATTTCCATGAAATTTTGCTTGTTTTTTTTTTTTTTCAATATATTACGGCATCCGGACAAATTCTTTGAACAGTAATGTCGGAAAATAATTTTGTTGAGAAACTTGGTTGACGAACTTACCGTCCATGGGCTCTTCCTTGATTCGGATTTCCTTGGTATCTTCGTCGGTTCGATCTCCGCGATCTTTGCGATCGCGACGTTCGCGTTCTCGATCGCGTTTAACGCGTTTGCGTTCTCCGCGATCCCGTTCAGTTCTTTCGGTGCTTCTGGAGCGTCGGCGTTTGCGTTCGCGGTCGCGATCGCGATCGCGGTCTCTGCGCTCTGCTCGAGGTCTCTCCTCTCTCTGGATCTCTTCGATCTCGGGTTCGGGTCCACGATCGCGACTTCGTCGTCGTTTTCGATCTCTCGATCTGCTGCGACTGCGGCGCTTACGATCTCGCGATCTTCTGCGCTCTCTGTCCGGACGATCTCGGTCCCTGTAGCGTAAAATTTTTTCCATTTTCTTACAAATTCAGGCTCCGAAGGAAAAAGCAACAAAAAATAGGAAATAATGGAAAAAAAAAAAGAAAAAAAGATATTTACCGATCCCTGTCGATGCCACGACCCGACGCCTCTCTCTCACGCTCCAGCCGATATCGTTCACGTTCCCGTTCGTTGTCTTCTCTACCCGAGTGTTTAATATTGACATCGGGACCACCGCGCCTGGTGCCCCCTAATCCTCCGCCAAGTCTGCGTGGCAGCCATCCTTTGACAGTTCTTGCGCGTTCCACATCGACCAAAACTCTTCGACCATCTATTTTCTTACCATCCGCGTGCTTATACGCAGCTAGAATTACCGAATTTTGAAATATATAGTTCCGTGTTGCCCGTCACACTTTTACCTAAACAGTTCCATTTTCTTTATCGTTTTTTCATTTTTATTAAAATTTCTCATTCGAAAAGAAAAATCGGCAAAGTACGCCCAAACTTTCGCCCGATAACAAACGATTCAAAAAATCTTACGATCCTCCATTTCTTTCCCTTCACCAGAGAAAGGAAAACACGTTCGCGATACCTGTTTCGCACAAACCCCCGTCTTTTGCCATCTTACCCAATGACTCCATCCACGCGACATTTTTTTTATTCAATTATTATTATCATTATTTCTTATCAAATGAGGAACAAAAAAAAACATTAACTGGTCGACAACGCTGAGCGACGTAACGTTCAATTTTATGTCATTATTTTCTAGCAAAATGTTGCTGCACCGACTTGGCCAAAGGGAAAAGAGGGGGCAAGGAGATTTTTCCTACTTCGCAAAAAAGTGCAGCGCAATTTCGTTATTTTCTTTTTTTACTAGTACTTGAACATTTGACACATGGGGAGACTAAGATTTTTAGCGGAAACGCGACATTTTACTGGAAAAAAGTTGAACAAAAAATGAAACGATTAAAAATCGGATTCTCCGGACTTGACGTTCGTCATGATTGTCCACGTGTGCGATCAGACTCAAAGAGACAGATTGAAGAAATAACGAGAAAGATGGGATAAATAATTTATTTTTTTTTGACAGAAACTTTTTGAAGACACGATGAGCGGATTTTTAATCAACGTGACAGTTTAATTAGTAAGCGAGTCTCAGAATAAATTATGCGATTTTTTCAAATCGAATTAAATTTTCTTTTCATTCATAAAAAAATGGAAAATAAATAAAATCTCTTCGTTGCATTTACGTTGAAGTTTGCAACGTTGGAATGCAACGAAATTCTTCTTTTTTTTTTGTGACAGAGCTTTATTTTAATTATTTGAAGTATTTCAATGAATTTATTTTAACGAATTAATTATTTTTAATGAAATGATCAATTATTTCGATGAAGAACTCAATTTTGATTATAAAACAATCGGTTTTTGCCCCAAGAAAAATATATCGGCTTGAAAGCTGTGGATTGTTTTGAGAATTGAAAAAATGATCGAAATAAATATATTTCGTTGCTTTGGAACGTTGCTAACGTTCAGTATCTCGTTTCAATGTGTCTCCTGGTCAACACCGTAGACTCGATCATCGTTAAGAATGCGATTTTAGTGTCTGACGGGCGTGTCGATAAAGATTGCATCGTGACAGATCCTGTGCACGTTTAGCTTAAGTCTAATATTGCTGTTTGTTCAAAAATCAATTGAATTGATGAAACGAAAAGAAGAAGAAAAAAAAAGGAAAAAAAATGTTGTTTTCAAGTTGACATAGCAATATGTACAAAAAATACCTACCGCGGCTACTTACGTACGGAAGTTAACACAAAGTTTTAGAAGTACTTTTTATATTCGTGATAATGAACTTGTAAGTGAGACGCGGGGATAGAGTAGGCCAGCGCGTACGCTATTCATTGGAAATTGGTGGCCCAGTCTTCGCACGAATCTCCGAAGCCGTATTGAACATTTTTCTCTCTCTTTTTTTTTTACCTGGTGCGCTTTTTCATTAATTGTCTTTGTTTTATTTACTTACGACCAGACCGTGCGCAATTTATATCTTTTTTGTTTCTTTCATGTATCATTATTTATCATTGGCTCTAAAATTTTAACTCATTTTACTTTCGGCACATATTTCATTTGCTTTTCTGTCTCTTTTTCTTCTCTACGTCTTGGAAAATTCATTTTCACACTCAATCATGCTTCTCATGTACACAGTACTCGTTTTAGCACATACGACAAGAGCTTATTAGGATTAACGCGATTAGCCAACGGCGGACAGAGACTAATTAGTATTCTATATCGAGATTGATATAATTGGGACTTTTTCTTTTCGTTCGTCATCGCGTCGATCAAGTTGCCGAAGGTTCCGGAATATTGAGGGGCTCCAACATATCAGTCTGGCAACTTTTCGAGTGCGCCAATCCTACCGGTGCATATTGGGTCAATTTGACCCAAGGCCATTGATTTCAGTAAATTATCCATACTTTATGGGCTCGAATTGATTTTTCATCGAAATCGAAAATTCAATGCCAATGTGACGGAAACATGTTTGGGTCAAATTGACCCCGAAGTTATTTTTCAACGAAATCGAAAATTCAATGGCAAAGGAATCGGTGAGGGAAAAATCGTTCGGGTCAAACTGACCCAGTGTGTACTCGAAGGGTTGATTCCGAAAAAAAAAGCAAAAAGCAACGTACGGAGGAAAGATTTGAATGGATTTACGAAAAATATGGACATTGCCTCGTTCCGCTGGTAAAATCGAAAAAGCTTCAACATTCTTCATAACGGATTTTAGTATTTTAGTGGCAGTTTCGGAGGAATAAAATGTAAAATGGAATGATCCCTATCGGAATGAGCGCGATGTATATTTTGCCGATGAAGCAGCGAATCTCGCGTTTGCTTTGGTTAACGTTAAATCAAAATAATGAGTGACCAACTTACTGGACAGTCGTGCGTTTATGAAATGGTTACTTTCCATTTATCGAGTCCCTGAACCTTATCCCTCAAAGTCCATCAATCAATTTCAATGTAGAATGCTAATTTGCGAGCAATTATTTTTAGTTTTTCTTCGGTCTAATGGATTTGAGAGCAGAGCAAAATTTTTTTGGACATCGATCGCGATTTATTGGCCCCCTCTGGGAATAACTCGTTTCGGGGCTCGGACGGAGCGCGGATTCTACCAGTTAATACGAACTCCGCCATTCCTCCCTCGATCCGAATCAGTCCCAGACATAAAAAGTCCTTTTTTCTCTTTTTTTTCCATGTCTTTTGTTGTTGAAATCGGTAAATATTGAATGATCGTAAAAAAACGTCATTTATAGACTCTAGACAAACGTTTTTGTATGTTGGATCTTACCACACATACAAACCTATCTTTATCAGGCAGGTTCAGGGATTTTGCATGGAATAGTGAACGGCACTAGTTGCCGGCAGCGGCCACCACGCTGTACCAAGAACAAGATAAAAACTGCATTAATCAACCAATATTTCTCGTTTCATTTCGTTAACCATAAACTTTTCTTTTTTTTTGTTTTTTTTTTTTCTGTTTTTTTATCTATTTTAACGTTGCAATGCATTTAGTAGAGAACGGTTTTTTTTTTTATGACTTTTGGTTCGTATAGTTTTTAGGGAGTGTATGGCGGGGAACCCCTGGAGCGCAATTCGAGAAAAAAAAAAGGTTTGTGCAGTTTCCTCTGAGCGTGAACCGCGACCCCCCGCTCTCACTGTTTCCGCGAGACGTCGCGCCAAACAACATCGTTATCTCTCACTTTTACCCATTTTTTGTCGTTCTTTTTAACTTATTTCTTTTGTTTTTTTTTTTTTTCAACAAACTATTCCAAGGTCTTCGGCTCTCTTTTCTCACTCCACCTCTCCCACCATCCATTCTATACTTACAGTGCATGTCCCTCTCATCCTCGTACTCGATGAACGCATATCCTCGAGGCTTCCCATTCACTGTGTTGTGAATTACAACAATCTGCAATTAATCCACCAAATTCTTAGCCAAATTGCATTTTATGAGCGTTCAAACTTATCCAGTCGCTATTCACAATCACGCGACACTGGCCCGGGTCAATTAGACCCTGAATCTTTGTTACACTAAATTCTCTGCCGCACTTGGGGATCGAGCGAAGATTCGACTATTTAGAGCGACGAGACAAATTGAAAAATGAAAATATTCCATGAAAATGCGTGAAATACATTTAAAAAATAATTCGAAAATCGAATTTACTCTAAAAAATTGAGAAAAGTGCATCGACCATTGAAATAATTAATATAAAAAATATATTTTCGTTGCGATTCAACGTTTTCAACTTCAATATCGCAAAATAAATAAAGTTACGAGAAAAATTATTGCAATAATTAATGAAAAATGGAAAAATAATCGACGAAAAAGGTCGTTTTATTGTCCGGCAATATCGAACAGGAATCTGGAGACGGGCTCAAGGAAAAACGAAATTTCATTGCGTCCCGAAAAGAAAAACTTGAAAATGGTAGAATTATTTGCAAAAAGACTTACTTTTTTGACCGGACCATAAACTTCAAATTCTCTCCTGAGTTTGGATTCCGAGGTGTCGTAGTTCTGTGGAAAAAGAGATTTTCCATGAGGCGTGTCGATGGAAACGAAATAAAAGTTGGAAAGCCTGTAAAACGGGAGGCACGGGTCGGAGCTTGCGGTACTTACGATGCGGGCTATGAAGAGAGTTTTGTAAGGATCGGCGGTGACGTTTGATATGCGAGCGGCATCCCAAAGCGCTATTTCCTGTTCAAGTTTGTAAGCGACTTGCTCGGCCCTTTCTCGTCTTCTTCTTTCTAGACGTTCCTCGCGAGTTTCTACTCTTACCGGAGGTGGAGTGTCCTTGGGATCCTGTGCAAGAAACAAAGGAAAAACGTGTCACGACGAAAATGCGAAAAAACGACGAAAGAGGAGGGAGGGGCGCGGGGAGCGTCGCCAAATTTGCGATTACGATCGCGCAAAACTCCTCGTGGCGGAAATAATTAACGAACCTCGAACAACTGGAGAAATCCGCCAACCCCGAGATAACCACCATTTTTCTTTTCATGGGGTAGCTTGTTGACTGGTGGCAAATACGGAATGGGATCGCGTGGGGCAAAAAGTGCCAATAGATTTGGTGGCAAAAACTGGGTCATTTTTACAACGATCTCACATCGATTGATCCGATTATCAAGGACAATGTATTTTTTTAATTAAAGAAATTTAATTGGATATTATTTTGTTACTGATTCACTACCGGCCACAGGCTGCAGGCCCAATGGCAAAAATTATATCAACGCAGCACATTGAACAACACAGACTTGACAAAATGGCGTCGCCTTGTGCGCGAGACTGCCCTTTCTTTAGTTATGCTACGTCCGAATCTCCCGAATTCGGCGCCAGTCGACCGAGCCAAGAACCTAATGGAGGGGGGAACCAACTTCACGGAGGTCCTGTCTCCGTGGCGGACTTGGAATTTTCAAATAATTTACGAATCGAACGAAAGATTGAAACGAAAAGACAAAACAGCAGCACTTCTCCCAAAAAATAACGTCCATCACTACAGATACGATCTCGGAAATGAGTGATTTGTTGAAAAAAATCCTTATGCACCGGCCGCGATAAGAAATAAATGAAACAGTGTGTGCGACAATGTGCCAGGCACTGTCATGTAGCCGGATGTGTAAACGTGTTGATGCACGACCTGCACGATACGCGCGCGTATTCATGTCAACACAATTGAGCATAGTACAATCTGAAGTTGCATTCGTTGCATTTTTGTATGAATCAATGGCGATTTCTTGACGGCAAAATCGAAGAAAACGAAAAGAGCGAGCGAGAGAGCGAGAGCGAGCGAAAATAAATTAGAGTGTCCTTGTTCGCTCAGCTGAGTGTACATACATCTATTCGACATGACAGTAATACGTGTTTCGACAAGTGTAACGATCAAATATCAATGTTCCAAACACTCATTATTATAAACAGTAGTGAACGATGAATATCCGTGAAAACGCGTAACGATATTTGGAGAGTGTTCAAGGTGAGAAATCGTCATTTATTTCTAAGGATTAAAAATTCTTCGATTATCCGGCGTTGGTGATTGCTAATTAGCAATCTAAAATAATGAGTGTCATTTCGTTCTTTCATTCCTCGTTCTCCCCATCAATAAAATATTCTTTGAAACCTGTCTCGTGCCTCGATACTTCGAGTGTCAACTGCACAAAGTGACATTTTTCTTTCGCAACATTCGCCCACGAATCGTTCAATTGTTGACGCGACTTTATGACACTTGTCGCTATAGAACATCAATGTCGAGGTTCATTTTCGTTTTTAAGTGTTTCTTTCCCTCAAATTGTTGTTTATTTCCATCCTGACTTCTATGTGTAAAGTACGATGTATTTTTATGCATATTTTCGCATATGTATGAAAGATATACATACGCATGTATATAGGCAAATCCAGAGTCTTATCAGCAATGACAGATACATTAGTCACGTCCTCGGTCATCGAGAATCGATGAGTTATTTAGGAAACGCACTACGGTCAATAAAAATCCGACATTTTAGGGTAAATTGCTTTTCGCGTTACTTTTTCACGGATATTTTGAGGTTATGTTTACAGATTCCTTCGTTTATTGTTTGTCTCCGAAAACAAACATGAGATTTGCGAACGTCAAACCTTATTCTTGATACGAAGAAGTAACAAAGTGTTTTTTACGCGTTTTGCAAATCAACATTCAAAATCAAATTCGTTTTTTTTGCCTTTTTCCGTTTTTCCTTTCAATAAACGTCGGATATTTTCCGATAATCTCTTTCCAGCTCGGCGATTGAGATGGCAATGATACAAAAAGCGAGTTTCTGAAAAAAAAAACAACGAAATGGCAGACGCAAAGTTGTTCAACGCGACGGCTCCGTCCTTCACAGGGATTGAGCCAGCGTTTTGGAACTATTCGAATCACGTGATTCTCGAAGATTTAAGAATCGACAGTAATTTCATTTGGCTATTGTGTTCGCTCGTTTCTGCCATATCTTGGGTCATATACATTGCCTATTACAACAGCCGCGTCATAGGCTACATTTTGACGAGGCTGTTGAACAGATTTGTCATTAGACAAGGCCATGTCAAAGTTGGTGAGTTCTCGCAATGAGCTAGCCTCCCATAGTTTGTCTTTTTCTTATCAGTACCCCTCCGACAACTATTTGCTCGTTTTTCCACAGGATCGTTTACGCTCAGCGCTTTGAGCGGGAAAATCATGTTTAGGGACATAGTATACATCACGACTGACTATAGTCTGAGAATCCAGGACGGTTGGCTCATATTTAGATGGTGGAGAAGTTACGTGCCCAAGGACGTCTCAGAAGGTAAACAAAAATTCATTCAATTAAATTTAAGTAATGAATTCATTTGAAAAACGTAATCTTTCAATTTTCAATTTTTCAGAAATTCAATTCATTCAGTTAATTAATTAGATTTATTTATTTAATAATAATAATAATAATAAATACTAATAATAAATAATTATTGAAAAAAAACGGAATTTCGGGTATTCATGTTTGTTTGCGTCGCCGACTTGAGTTTTTCTCAAATTTGTAGATCTTTCTCATTCCGACACTCGCCTATCGGTCATGTTAAACGGTTTTGAGCTCCATGTGTACAATCGGGGTCACCTGTACGCCCATCTCGAAAAAATGTTTGGCCTATCGTCGCAAATGTTTCCGGACACTGAAAATCACAGCATGAATATGGACGACAGAGACGCGGAGTCAATGAGCAACGCCGCTAACGAAACTCGCCAACAAATCAACGCCATGGACGTCTCACGTCACGTAGACAATATTCGGCGACAAGAAGCTCATGTTATTGCCAGAACCTGGCGAGATTTGATACCGGTTATCAAATTAGACATTTGTACGGTGAGTCCTCACTCATTCTCATTTCTCTTCAATATTTTCTCACCGTCCCATAGAAAATCGTTGACAAAAAAACAATTTTTTGTCGTATTCGAAACGATGAGATTTAGAAAAATTGTCACGGTCGCATTTCCTTCCAAAATCATGAGAAAAATATTGTTTTTTGTTGAATTTGAAACGATATAAACTAGAAAACTTGCAACGATCGCCTTAATTTAAAAATAGCGAATAAAAAACGTATTTTTCGGTTTAGTCGAAAAAGTGAAAACTAGAGAAAAATTGCAAAAATCATATTAATCTAAAAATAACGATTAAAAATCATATTTTTCGTCGTATCCGAAGGAAAAAAATGTTTGAATTTTTGAAAATGTTACAGGGAAGAATAGTGTTCGGTAACCGTTTAGTACCGACGACATTATCGTTGACGGTGGAGGAGGCGCATTTCGTGTACTCGACGAAGCCAGCAGCATCGCGGCACGATCATTTCATGCATTTCACAAAGTGTAAAGCAGAAAATTTCAAAGTGATATTAGCGCCGAGTCCTAAGTACACGGGAATGGTGGACGATCCGCCGAGGTATATGGGCGAAGGTTTCGTCGTTTTGAGTTCGAACAACATGGAAGTCTATTATTACATGGACGAGCCGGGCGTAGTGCCGGAGCATCCGGAGATGATAAGACTGGCGAACGGAGACATGGTCGAGGCGATGCCCCCGATATGGGGAATCGACGTTAAGTGTGGAAAAGGGACAGATTTCAGTTACGGCCCGTGGGCGGATCGCCAGCGCGAGAAACTTTTCAAATTTTTCTTTCCCAATGATTATCAACCCTTAAAAATAAGCAAATCCCCAAAACCCGGAGACAAACGTCAAGTCCAATCGTTCGACATAAGATTGTCGACGTTGAACGAGGCCACGGTCGATATTCTCTTCAGTAAAAACCGCGAAACCAACGCTGTCCACGTCAACGTCGGTCCTGGCTCGTATCTCGAGATTACAATGCCCTGGATCGTCCTCCAGGACGGATTCACGACGAAAATCACCGGGCAACTGTTGCATCTCGAAGCAACGACCAGCCTCCAATACCGCAGTTTAGTCGAATCGGAGACCCTCGAGTTTGGGATAAAATGCCATTATCCCATAAGGTGGAACGACCATCAGGAATGGACGTTGAACTTGACCGGATGCAAAGCGACAGCCAATCTCGTATACTCGCACAAAGATTTTTTCCAGGACATGATTAACGACTGGGCCAGCAAATCCCGACCGGATATTCTCCACTTTGTACCGTACACGTGGAAATTCAGTCTTTTGCTCAAAGAGTTCGAGCTCATTACCATCTCGAACGAGTACAATTGGGTCGATTGTTCTTCGCAGAATCAGGAAAACGCCCACATCGCATTTTGCGGTGAATTCTTCGATCTTTCCTTTGACCTTCCTTTTGTCGAGTTCCTGCCGGTCACGATACCTTTGAGGTTTTGGATCCAGGGCGAGAGCGTCGACCTCTCGTTTTATCTACCGGAAGTCAATACGAACCGCGTGATTATGTTGGCTCTTGACAAAAACGCGAAAATAATGACGCGGGACGGGACGTCCAAGCGATTGGCGGACATGCCGAGACAGAAAAAATGGCGGACCGTTTGTCAGCGAGGAGCCGGCTGGGTGGATTGTTGGTCGGTGCCGATTGTCGCGTTGAGCATCAACTACACGTATCATCCTTGTCCGCCGTTGGGACCGACTCCCCAAGCGAATATCACGACGCCTGAGAAAGAGGAGATTCTTTTGTCTCCGATGCGGATTCCTCGGTGCAGAAAGTCGCCCGGTCTGGCTTGGACTCAGGACGGCGCCCAAAAGTTTGATCCCCAGTCGATTGCCCCGGACAAAGTGAATTTGGAGCTCGAGATCGGGCCCTCGACGCTCATTCTGTACGGTTCGTTGATCAAGAATTTCGTCCATTTGAAAGAAAACATTTTTGGCTATTATCAATCGTTCACGGACATGCAGGCCTCGCGGGCGACCCAATCCTCTGGGAACACCGGCCCGACCGAGCGGAGCAAAGATCGTGACGTACAAAACAACAGCAGCGTCGAGGCGAGCGTCGAGGACGAAGAGACAAGGACAAAGCCATTTGACCCTCGATATTATCGGCCGATAGAGGTCACCGTGGGAATCACAATGCACGACATCCAAGCGCATTTGATTAAAAATTGCAACGACACCGATCCCCCGTGTCCTGTTATTTTGCTCGAACGTTTTGGTTTCGAAATGAAAAAAGGATTCAAGCAAACGGAATTGCAGCTGCTTCTCTCTCCGGCGATAATGCTCCTGACGGACAATGTCACCCGACCGACCAAAGAAACTCACTTGAAACAAGGCCACTTGATGCTGAGCTCTTTGCAAGTCCGTGGCCACGCCATGTTCAGCAACGAAGGACGCAGCTTGGACGAGGAGACCCTCGAATATGCCTGGCTCATCGAAGTCCAACTTGGAAAACTCAGCGGAAAAATCACTTCGCCCCAATTACACCATTTGGCCACTTCCCTCGAGACTTTTCTCCTTATGGCCAAAAGTACGGAAAATAACTTGAGGCCCCCGGGCTTACCGCATCACTGTCATCATGGCTTGCCACCGTTGCAATGCTCCGACAGCGATCCCGATAATCATTACAGGTACGACATGCTTTTTCTGTACAAATAACTTGAGTCCAGTCATTATATGCAACGAAAATCGACAATTTGGAGCCTGATGGACTAAAAAGTGTTGAACTAATTTACAGATGTCCGAGTTCGGAAGACATTAAGTACCGAATGACTCGCGTGGCCATTGACGCGATCGATCTTTATCTCCAAGAAGCAGGAACTGCGACACAGATCTGGATTTCACCGATTCGTGTTTCCACGTGCAATCTGCATGGACAGCAAGTCAAGTCCGGCGTTACTGGCGTTTTACCGACTGTATTAACCAGACAGTTCGTTTCTGCTGCTGGACACTTTGCTAATGCCAGTAATACCAATACTTCGGGCAGCGGGAGGGCACACAATAATGCCAGCAGCAGAATGTCCGGTATGAGTTTTCCTTCTCCCCTTTTTCCTCCGGAATTTGAAAAAATCGAAGAAATTAATTTTTTCTTGTTTTTTTTTTTTTCTCAGAAAAATTTCACTTTTTCCTTTTTTTTCATGCCCACGAAATTCACTCTACGAACCTAAAATCCCGCGAAATTTTACTTTCCCCCCAGCCAAACGTCGGGAATAAAATTTCACAAAATTTCATTAATTTCAACTTTTTTCTCCACGACCGTCCAGGCGACGGTGCAGATATTTGGCTCGAGGTCGGCTCGGTTTCCATGGGCCCGGTAATCATCGAAGCGGCTATTTCTCTACCAACTCCCGAACACAATCTTCACCTCGTACAAAATAAATATCTCAAGACTCACGACGCCTCGAGCAAAAGACTCTGGTTCTTGTGGCCTCACGAGAGCGGCGTCAAAACAACCAAATGTGGATGCATCGGGGGATGCGCCTTCTTTGGCAAAAATCGCAATGGCCCCAGGTTTTTCAAACCCAGCTATCACGATCTTCCTGATGGAATCAACATCGCTGCCTACAGGTGAACCATTCTTTTCGTCTCTCAAACCAAACTCACCAACGATCCAATCCACGCAACATTTTTCTCATTGAGCAGCTACGAACCTCCAGTTTTTATTTTCAATGCAGTTTTTTGGAAAATTTCGAAAAAAAAATGCATGAAAATTTCGTTTCTTCCGAATTTTGTTTTTTATAGACATTTTCATGAAATTTAGAGAAATTTAATGGCGGAGGAAACTCAATCGAGCTGTAAATTTGAATTTTTGAAAAATTTCGAAAAAAAATGCATAAAATTGGCGTTTTTTAATATTTTTTATATAGTGATTTTGAGAAAAAAATCGGAAAAATTGAAACTGTCGCCCGATTTATTCACTCCAGCTGGCTCCTTAATTGGGCGATCCTTTTTTGTTGTTTTTCAATTAATAATTTACAAGATTGTATTTCGCGTCTGGTGTTTTCAATGGTAGATTTTATTTCCCACGATGAATCGTGTCCGTGGTCATCGATGGTAGAAAATTTCCAAGTATTTGCATCGGCTATTTTTTCAGTCAGGCCCTCCGAGCGACGAGCTTCTTCGATCACGAGATTGTTCGTTTCTTTAATAGTCGCAATCATGCTGGCGAGCAACTCGTTGCTTTTTAGTGTTTCTTCGGTTTCGAACTCGTCATCGCCGAGCAATCGGTTCCTCGCTTCGTACATCATCTCCTCGACGAGCGACAGTACTTCGTTCCATTCCCTGGGCACAAAAAAACCTGGACGTTACTTTTCCTCATTTTTGAGACTAAAATTCCTTTTTATTTTCTGGAATCGCGAATTCTTTCCCGAAGTTTAAGTTTCCAATGAATTTTTTACGTCCCAAAACTTGTGATTTTTTTATTTTTCTATTATGTGCACGTTTCGAGCAGTCTTCGGGTCAAATTGACCCAGTTTGGCAATGCAGTGGCGGAATTTAATCATCCGAGTCTTTTTCGACCCAAGCAACAACTTTTTTTTTCGAAAATCTTGTTTTTAAAAACGTTTCATTCGAAAATAAAACATGCAGTGACTATAAAAACTGTGGGCCCCTCAAAGTAGAATGAGTGGAGAGTGTTTTAGAATTTTTCCAGATTTTTTTCTCTCCGAATACGCGAGATTTAAGTGGCAGGACGAAATTTTTGAATTTTCAATCCTCTTTCCGTATGATCCGCGCAGGATTTAATATCAAAGCTAATGCATTAGTTCTGATATTAATTAATAATATAATAATGAATAATAAAATATTAACAATCACATGAATAATAATATAATAATGAAAAATAACTAATTAATTCAATTTCGCAGGAAATGCTAAACAGTGACCTGTAATCGGCTCGAGCTTTGTTGTAGTCGAATTTGCCAGCGTGAATTTCTCTGTAGACTTCAGAGCGGAGGCTGTTCATGGCTTTTCTTTGTCGTTTTTTGCCTCTCTCGAGTATGACGTTTCTGTCATCAGCGAGAAGGTCCAAGAAGGTTGCAATGGCATTTTCGGGATAAATGTCAGCGAATCTGATCATATCGACTTCGGGGAGTGGTCGAGTGACTGCCAATTGCCACATTGATTCGGTGGTCACGTCGGAGCGTCCCATGCAGCAATCGGATCGAGTTCCGGCGCATAAAATCTTTTCGTCCATTTCGGCCAAGAGGTTTCGACGTTTTTCCTCTTGCTGCCTGCACCATCATTTTTGTTTTCATAATTTTTTATTCCATTTTCGGTTCAAATTTTTTTCCTCAATTTTTTAAATTAAATTCGATAAATAATTGACCTGACGATGAGCTTTTGTCTGAGGATTTCCAATAATTTGAGGTTTTGTTGGTCTTGCGTCATTTTAAAGAGATGATTCATTCTTGGCACTTTTTTCAAGTCCTGGGCCAGCCGATTAACCAAAAATTTCACTAATTCATTTTCCCCCGTAATCACGCCTTTTATTTCCTCGTCAATTTGCTGGAGCAAAACTTCGTAATATGCCAATTCGGTTGGATCTCTGCCACAGGGTTGTCCCGGAGCGAAGCTGAGCTCGTTGTAGAGTTGCGAAACATCGCCTGAAATGGAGATATCCTTTCTGAGGGTCATTTCTATAATTTGACCCTCGGTATACACACATGGGTCTGGGAGACCCATGCCTCAAATTTCCGTCTTTCGTATCGATGATACTTTCTCGCATTATTTAGATTTTTTAAACGAGCCCAGCCACGATAAAAAAACCGTTGGGTCCCCCAGACCCATGTGTGTCTAGGGAGGTGGATTTTTTTTTTTTTTTTTTTCATTCACGAAATCAGAGACTAAAAATTCAAACAAACGAAATGAAATTTCAAAATTTTCTGCATTTTTGACTCACCAGAGATTTTCGACTCGATATTCCTCATGTAAAAATCTTCCATTTGACTTTCCGAGGGATTACTTCCCAACGTGTTGCTCTTCGCTAATTTGTGCAGCGCTCGAATATGACGCAATTTATTCCGGTCCACCGAACAAGGCACAATCATCACGTTTTTTGTGTCGTCCTCTCCCTTGTCCAAACTCAACGCCACCACTGCATAAGTTCCCCGATTATGTGGTAAACATCGTATCGCGACGTATGTCCTCCCGTCTGCTGATCTTTCCTCAATGTCCTCGGGCTCGTCCTCTGCCAGGGACAAATTCACAGAATAATTATCCCTCGATTTTTTATTAATTAAGAATGAATTTTCTCCCATATTTTCTGCCCAAATCTCACGAAAGATTCATCGAAATCGTTAGACATTTTTTTCTTCTTACGAATTCGTGAATTTGTACTTTTTTACATTGACAAATAAAAATAATAAATAATTAAGAATGAACAAAAACCTTGAACAGCCTCGTTCGCCGAGGCCACACTTTCCGGCGGATCGGCGCTCCCAAATATACTTTTCGCCTCAGGCAACGGACCGTCCTCCGGAGGCTTAGCAAACGGTCCAGTCATTTTTTGTTCTTGAAGATTCATCAAGAAATACGCGAGGAATGAATTCCTGTTGCGTTTCTTCGAAACACCGTAAACTTTCTCGGAGCATAATTTCGTAATCCATTGGTCACAAAGCTTTTTGTCCCTCTCGTTCGTTATAAACGGGTAATAAGTATTGACGAACGATATGAAAAACAAATAATGCTGGTCCAGTGTTTCTTCGACCTTTTCCGCCATCCCAAACACTTTTTATTCTTCTTCAACGCATTTTTAACCTGGAGCCTTGCTCGACATTTTTTTAGACGTCACTTTTGGACTATTCACCATTCTCCGAACGTCACGTTTGACGCTGGCAGGTTGACAAGCAGCGAGCGATAAAAAAGCCTCTAAAAATTTGACAAACGACAATAATTAGGATTTTTTTTCCATTTTATTTTTGAATTTTTTTTTCAGGATAAACGAGCCTGGGAAGGAAAAAGGTTTTGGTCAATCGATTTTGCACGATGGACAATTAGTTTTTCATACTCCACCGTACAGCCTCCAGGACGTGTCCTTGCAGGATTTATGTTTTCCATCCTCGATATTAAAAAGTGGCGTCGAAAGGTCGCGATCGGTTATGGACCACAACAAAGATACGAACATCGACGATACCGGGAGCACCAGACTCAGCACAGCATCGGCGAGTCCCATCGCCGGGGCTGGCGACCGGAAACCTCTGGGACGACGATTTTCTTATACCTCAATGCGGTAACTCATTTTACATGATATTCATTTGTTTTTTCTTACAATTAACGCAAGACACCGATGTCGCATCAAGAATTGCTCGCGATCTTAAAGTTTGCAACGTTGAAACGAAATTCCGCTTTTT
>JAPYYS010000479.1:0-149242 GCA_030522525.1 Campopleginae sp. 14b
TAAACTTTTGATAAATAATCAGAAGAAAAAACATTTTGTGTGACGATGTCGATGGAATTCCTTTCAGTTCAGGATTATTATCCAATATTCGGTCATAACAAAAAAAATATCGATTTTTAGATTGAAAAAAAAAAATCGGTACGAAAATCGTTATTATTTTTTGAATTTATGAAAAAATTGGTGGAGAAATGTATTTTTCGTTGGACCCCGACGTAGCAAATCCCATGACTTCGTGCACAAAGAGTCTCCGAGTCTCCAATGAAATAAATTTATAATTTTTCGAGTTAATAAAAATGCCATATGGGAACTCGATTGACAGGGGAGCGAATATGAAGGACGTTCCATACTCTCGGCTGGTGGACGCGAGTCCTTCGAGCCAATTGCCTCAAAAATTGGATTCGGACTCAAAACTAAATGCGGAGAGAAGTAAATCGATACTGAGTGTACCGGAAATCGAAATGGGACCGAAGAGTAGCGCATCCGACTCTAAGCTGGCGGTGGATTACTTCAATGCAATGGACAACGAATTTTTGCAACAAAGTTGCAGTCCTCAGTCTTTACCGCTCGTAACGACTGACATGCGTGCGTCGAATTCTCCTCCAACAGCCAAGAGTGCGGATGGCGTTAATATTTCGGATTCCCATCATTCCTTATGCGCCAGAAGCGAGTCGGAAGAGCGACTCAAACAGGAAGTGAGTATTTTTCACTCATTTTTCTCCGTATTTTATTTTTTCAAATATTTTTTCATTCATCTATTTATATTACAGGTGCAGCGGACGATTTCAATGTCGTCGGAAAATCATTCGGAGGCGTTTTATTCGGCGGACGAGGACACGAGTCACGGTTTAGGGGGCAGTCGTACATCGAGTTTGCGTCAATCGATCGTGGGTTCGGGTTCGGTGCTGAATCGAAACGACAGCATGAAGAAAAAATACTCGTCGGATTTGTCGATCGTCGAGAGTACCGCCAACGTTAATATCTCGATCGGGGAGAAAGCTCATACGCTCGAAAGGTCGAAACCTTTGCCCGCTACGAGTCGCCGGAGTCAACGAGTCGCCAATGCAAATTCCCGGAAAGATGATCAGGCCAAAGAAAATGGACCGCATCCCGATTCGTCGGACAGTCATTCCGTATCCTCGACGAGCTTCATTTCTGCTGTATCCTCCCAAGAAGACATGACTTTTGTTAATCTTCACATGCAAATCAATAAACCGATCGTCGATTCGGCCTTATTGATGTCCAGTTACGTCAGTCACTTGACGCAGGTCAGTCCGTACTTCTTCGCTCCTCCAATAAATCATTTTTATTTATTTTTCACTTTATTAATTAAAATTTATTTATTTTCATTAAAAATGAATAAACAAATAAATTAATGAAAATAAATTAATCAAATTGCAATAAATAATAAAATGAATAAATAAAATATTAAGAAATAAAAAATAAATGAAAAATTAATAAATCATTAAATGAATGAATAAAATATCAATGAAAAATAACATAAATTAATAAAATGAATATAAATGATAAAATAATATATAGATATAAATATGACGAGTAAACTTGGTGAATTTTACGTTCGAAATGAAAGCTCGCGCTTAAAATTTCATCGAAAATTCCGAAAAAAATGGAATTTCTTGAAAAAACGGAAAATCTTTAGCTAAATATTTGGAATTTGCCACAGGTTCGATGTGCCAATTGGAATCAGTCATCTTTTCCCTCCTCTAGCGATGCCTTTACAACGCCAATGTTCAAGCGAACCGAGGATGGTCGATTGGTGTACGTCGGTGGTCGGTACGTCCCGAAATTCGAGACTATCACCGAAGGATTCACGTCCCTCAAAATGATCACGCGAAACGACGGCTCACCCACTGCAACTTCATCCAACAAGACCCCCACTCATCCTTATCTCTGGGACAACGCCAGCCTCATACAGTCCGAAGGTTCGTTCCACCTTTTCATAAAGATTTTAATATTGCGTCAAAAATCTTGAAAATCCCATTTTTTCAATTCTCCCAAAAAAATTCTAATGATACCTCCTCAGGAATTTTCTCCCAAGATTGCCCCTTCTCAAAATCCGACAAAAAAACAAATTCAATCTTTTTTTAAAATCATTTATCCAGAATTTTCGAAAAATCAAATTCACGAATTCTAATTCCCTTTTTACAGCTGACGACGACAATGTCGTGCGTGACGAGGAAGAGCTCCTCGCAGTACAGCACGAGACTGGATCCCGTACAACGGTTATCGTTAAATTAAAAGGCGACGTCGACATAATGTTGAGTCCGATGGTTCTGGAGTCTCTGCAGCGATTCATTGACGTCATAACGCCGACCCTCGCGAATTTGCATCCTCTGACGATTCTCAATCATCTGCACAGCGAGTGCATCTCAAGAGTCGAGGATGCAAATATATTGAAACAGGATCAGAGCTTGTCCTATTGGAGCCAAGTCCAAACGAGCTCGAAACGTTCCACCGCGGAACGAAACATCAAAAACGGTCAAGGTGACGATAAAAGTCAGTGAAGCTACGAAAAAAAAAGCGTTCACGCTCCCTAAATATTTTGCACATTTTTTTTCGGATAAAAATGCCTCATTATCACTTATTCAGGTAAAATTGACCTGCAAACGAGCGTCTACGAGGAAAGCATCACGACGCAGGTCCAGGGCAGCATCATTTTACCAAAAGTATGCGAATTGCTGCTCGTAATTGAAAAAAAAAAAACAAAAAAAAAACGAAAAATTGTGTAAAATGAATTTTTTCATTTGCAGCTAAATATAACGCTTCTCCAAGCATCCGTAGTCGAGGAAATAATATCATTCTCCGCTCTGGACAATATACGCGACTTAACTTGCGTCTCTCTATTCGCAATTTGCTTCGACGATGTCACAGCGAGATTTTATCTCGGCAAACAAGCTCGCGAAGTTGTACAAACTTTTCACAAACCAACGGTCCTCCCTAATCAAAAAAAGGTCAATAAAATTAGCAAAGCTTTCTTACCAGGACACCAAAGTGCCGCCGTCGTTACCGATATCGGTGGAGGCGAGACCGTTTACATCGAAACTTCGGAGAAACAGCAAGAAGAAATAATCGTCACCCTCGGAATAGGTACATTATTTCTCATTCCTTCACTACAAATATTTTTAACCTTAGGACCTTATCCTGGGGTCAGAAAGACCCAGGGCGACTTTAAATCTGTTTGTTCTCCCGTTTCTTATCGTTTTCCCAAATTCACGATCAAATTTTACCAGAGATATGAATTTTGCAAAATTTCGAGGTTAAAAGTCATAGTCATTATCGTGCCCCAACACAAAACGCCAGTTTTTCAATGATTTTTTATGCCACAGGAAAAATCCATTCTCAATTGCGAAGATTACGAAACGAATCTTCGATCCTCAAGGACGCTGTCATAACGGCAATACCGGCTCATTATTCGAGGGTCTTATTCACATGTACTCGAATAACATCGCCTCTAAAATGCATTGATTATTATCTCCATCAGCCTCCGGAAGACAAAGACAAAACTAATGTAATGAAAAAAAAACGTTTACCACAATTGTGAATTTTGCATCGTTGGAATCTCACGAAATTCCATTTTTTTTTTCCTAAAATTTCGACAAAATTCGTATGGTTTTTGAAATTTGACAAAAAATTAATGGAATTTTCGTGGACCACAACGTTGCCAATTTTCGCTTCATATTGTCATTCAGGAAAAATCGAGCAGTCTGTGTGAAAGGCACATTGATAAGCGTCGATGATTCTGCCTGGATCCGCTCCGCTCGGTTCGTCCTAATTTTTCGAATTTCTAGTGGCCAGTTGAGCTTAAAAAAAATTGGTTTTTCATCGCAGAAACAAAACGGTACGCCCCAAGCCACAGAAGAGTTTACAGCGGGCAGTGGCGAAGACAGACTCGGCTTTATCATGTTCGAGTGTGGCTTGGAAGGCATCAAATTGAAAGTCGTCAAAAGATCACAATTCGAAAAAGGCGACAATGGCCAGGATTCGAAAAGAGCGGAAACTGAAATTTTTTATACTGACAGCGTAAAGAGTCACGATGATTTGGACAATGCGCCTGGTAAGTAACTCGTTCTTCGCTGTTCGCAATGATTCAGATGAATTCTAGCGAATTCCTCGACAAAAAACGTATTTGGAGAGCCAAACTGGGTCAATTTGACCCGAAGCGTGCTCTTAATGGAAAAATGAGAAAATATAGAATTTCGCGACGTAAAGATATTATTGAAAACTTAAACTCTGCAATAGAATTTTCATTCGAG
Organism: Campopleginae sp. 14b; assembly: GCA_030522525.1. Taxonomy (NCBI): domain Eukaryota; kingdom Metazoa; phylum Arthropoda; class Insecta; order Hymenoptera; family Ichneumonidae; species Campopleginae sp. 14b. Next base: position 4,272 of record JAPYYS010000479.1, read on the forward strand.
AAAATAAATTGCGATAATCATTAAAAAAATGAGGAAAAGTCATCTTCAGGATTCTCATCGCCTTGCATTCCTTTTATTGCCAAATGAAACGTTTTAAAAGTCGAGATCGTGGGAAAATATTGTCGCTCGGGTGAAAAAGACCCACATAATTGCGGGAAGTTTAATTTTGCTCAAATCAGTCAAAAAAAATGAGAAAAAAATCGTGATCCCTGGACGTTTTAAAGCCTCGAATGCAGCAGCCGCGGAAAATGATCCATCCGCTTCAAACGCTCCGACCAATGGACCCATCAACACCAGTGCAACGTGCACGAGTCTCGTGACAAGAGTTTCCAACGGTAACACCGTCTCCTGCGTCATCGAGTTGAAAACCGTCTGGTTCAACTTTGCCGCACCTCCGAGAACGCCAATAACAAGAAAAATAGATTATACGAGACTGGATTGGAATCTCCTGAGCACCGCCTCTCCCGCCATCAACGCTTGGATGAATCCGAGCAACAGATTCGCCATTAGAATTGTCCACATGTTCCGGAGTATGTATCAAAGGTCAACGGCCATAGTCGCTTGCCTCATGGCTGAGGCGCTCGATGTCCAGGGCATCCACATGCCCATAAAGGTAAATCATGCAAAAAAACAAAGCAATTTTCTAATTTTTTCATTTTCGGATTTTTTTAGTTTCCTTCTGACGATTTAATGCGATTTCCGGCAAACTTTTTCATGCCAAACGAATTTCTTTTCGTTGCAGAGTCGATATGGGAGATTGACACCTCTGGCGAAGACTTTGCAAGAAGATCCGTCCTGCCAACTGTGCAGTATTTTACAGAATTACGTTTTGCTCTCGGACCTGGCAACGATCGGTGCGAACCTCCGAGAAACCGATTTGCCCTTATTATCCACGCTTCGTCAGGTTCGAACGATTAAAAAAGCGACAAAATTCCTTCATTATCGCGATTTTAACGTTTTATTTGAAATTTATTCCTCAGGGAGTGATAGTGCTCAGTCGACAATGGAAAAACGTCCTCTATACGCCTTTGCTGCTGGAGCACAATTATAAAACGAAGCACGTTAAGCCTCTGAACGTTACGTTCGCCGTCTCCGATCCTGACGACGTAAGAAACCAAATTCAATTATTTTTATTTCATTTTCAAGTCTTTTATATACTAAAAAAAGAAACAATCGGAAAAAACGTTTAAACTTTTCACAAAATATCGAAACTTTGAATACTTGACGAGTTAGGCTATTTGTTTCTTTTTCTTTTGTCCAATTAACCCTAGAACGGTAACCTGGGTCCAACAGACCCGGAGCGACTTAAAATCCCTTCATTCTCTCGTATTCATCGTTTTACCGAATTTTTTACTCTTTTTTTTTGACTCCAAGCAAAATTCCCCCGGGCTTACATGATCCCACATTAAAAAGAAAAGAATGAGCCCAATTTGGAGCTTTTTTCAGAATTCGGGTCACTTTGACCCCCAGGCAAGCGGAATAGCTCGAAAAAATAAGGTTGCCGTTCTAGGGTTTAACTGATAAACGTTCGGTTCTGGAGACATGTGTAATTTAATGAAATCAAGACATACATAATCCCCTAGGAGAGCTCCCCTCGGTGTGTGAACAAGTACGAGCGAGAAGAGATAATAAGCGATAAAAAGAGGAGTAAGAAACGATTTTGAGCAAAATTTATACACCAAATAAATTGTGCATTGCAAAAGGGTGCAAAAATGTTTGCTTTAATATTAAAATATACATTGAGACGAATAAAACAACCAAACTTGATAAAGTATTGGGTACTAGCTGTTACGCACATACATCTGGATTTCGAGAGCCTCTAGAAAATAGATAAATGTTCCATACGTATTTTTGCCGTCACTGCAAACATTCATCGTATCTAGTTTTCATCTCACCATCGTTGAGATTCTCATACCCATTGGGACTGTAATTTTTGGGTCTTTTCTCACAGTATCCATGGATTTTACCAAAACAAACTAAATTCAATCAATTCCAAGCACTTTTCCTCTCTTTCTCTCTCTCTCTCTCTCTCTCTCTCTCTCTCATTGACGCTTCAGGCGATACACGTCTCACGATCCTCTGGCTATACTAACACTCGATTCATTAGGCGTATCATCCAATGTTTTTCGTGCAAATTACATTTTACACTCGCAGCGTTGGCCTTCAACGAAAAATATATTTTTCTATAAGTTGTTGATTAAACAATAATGTAAAAAAGATTCAAATTTCAAGAAAATCATTTGAATCTCAAAAAAATTATTTTAATTTAAACAAAATTATTTTAATTTTTGATTTAATTGATAAAAAAAAATAATAAGAATAAATGTTCGCGGTAGAATGATTGATTTATTTTCCGCATAAAAAATAGAATAATAATCCAAGAAAAAACGAAATTTGTTGAATTTCAACAAGCGAAACTTGAACCTCAAAAACCTGCGTTTGTACTCATTGAAGTGTTGTTGCTGTTACTGGTTAATAACAATTAAAATTCGGCACCTGAACCACGGAACACACAAAAAATGTTAATTTCTTTCTAATCTTCGTTTCGAAATAAATCGATCTATGGTTTTTTTTTTTTTTTTTTCATTCCTTCAATTTAATTTTTGTTGTTGTTGCAATTTCACGGATATTTATCTTGCCCATAATTAGTCGCTTAGTACGATACACAAAGATAGAGTTGGCTTGCTTGATATACACAGGAAAATTTGCTGACTGACGGTGAAGGTAGCGGTGGAGACGTTGACGATCAAGAAGTTACCGACGAGTGTGCTATGCTGATTCATACCGACCATATGCACAAACAGGCCAAAGGAGCTCAGGACAAGAGTACAGGTAGAGTCGCCACCGTTCTTCTCATCGGCTTCTTCGACTTGCCACTCCTTTCCAACAACAATAGCAACAACAAAATCATTTTTTCAAATCCCTCCAAAAAAAAAAAAAACACCCAAATTTTTCCTCCGAAACAAAATTGAAAATTTTTCGTAAAATTGCATTTTTTTGCTTCTAACGGTAGATAGAAAAGGTAATGGTTGAAAATAATCGAGATATTTCAACAAAGGAATGGACATCGCCTGAGCAAGTTTTATCGATTTTGTGCTTTTTTTTTTCCAAAAACACTTTTTCATGGGGTTTTATGGGGTTTTATAGGGTTTCATGGGGCTTTATGGAATCCTACCGATACGAGACGACCGAGAATTTTCATTTCGGAAATTCGAGTCGGGATTCGGTGACTAATCCTTCACCTCAATAGAATTTGGTAAATTGCTCGCATTTCACGCTCGTTCGGTAGCCAATCCTTTTGTTTTGTAAATTCCCATGTATAGCCGATGTACAGTAACAAATTGTTATCATTGATAGGACACGAGAAAACCCCCCCCCCCCCCGCGAACTAGGAACAGCTCGCAAGCTAATAATTTTTTCGGACGCCACAATCTGCTTCTATTTCACATTTTTAAACGAACTTTCGATCATAACCCTTTTTTTAAAAGCCGAATAACAAATCGCATTAATTAATTGGGTTAAATAATTTTGATCATTGTCAAATTATCAATTTATTATTAATTATTATGACGATTAATAATTATAATCATTAATTGTTATAATTATTAATTATTTACGAATTTTTTGATCATAATTATTAAATGTAATTTAATAATTCTTGATAATTCGATCGCGTAGCGGAAAAATCGATATTTTTGAATAATTGGAGAAATAAATATAATCGGCGATTTATTCCTGAAAGTAACGCGATGCGGATGCATTTTGTGCGATCTGGATTGAGACAGATTGATTGGACGATTGCACACTCCCCTATGAGAAGCTTCTTTTTGGCTTGACAGGATAAATTGCTTGCTTATCAATCAGCTTCCTGGGCACTGCATTATATTACGTTATTAAATTCTACACCCTGATAAATAACGAATAATTATCTCCTGAGTACGCTCCGGTTGCTTCGGGTATAGATTGTGAAGGATTGATCGAGTATAGTGTAAATTTTCAACGACAGCAATAAGAAAGAGCTGAGAGAGGCAAAATTCTGTTGAGAATTGAAAAAACGTTGCTTTTTTTTTAAATAAGTAGAAATAATTTTAAGAAATTATTTTTTCAACTAACTATTTATAACTTTTATCGGTTTTGATGGAAAATATTGAAAAGATTTATTCAGCCATCCCTGAGAAGAAGAAACATTAATTTCACGTTTTTTTTTTACAGTCCACCTGAGAATTAATGAGAAAGTCGTTGTCCTTCTCTCCTGTAAAATCACTCTTTTTCCTCAACACGAATTCTTACCTCACTCGATACACGTGTGGTGCTTTGTACTCAGCCTAAACGCTAAATTTACCCTGGAACGGTAACCTGCTGTCAATAACGACGTTTTTATGCTTCACCCCATTTTTTACTTATTTTTTCGATTCCGAACAATATGGCCACAGGCTCACGTGATCCTGCAGTAAAAAACGAAGAAATCGAGCCCAAGTTGAACTTTTTTGTTAAATTTTACTAAAGATATGAATTTTTAAAAATTGGGGTCATTTTGAGCCCAGGTTATCGGAGTAAGTAGAAAAAAGGTTGCCGTTCTAGGACTAACATTGCTCGCAACATTGAATTCGTTTATATTCGACGAAAGATAAAAGAAATGGTTGGCATTGTATGATAAACTTAAAAAGAAAACGTTTGTTGGCTTGGATCTGGAACAATTAACATCAGGAATTAGTGGTGATGGTTTAACCGTACCGGTGAGTTCTCCTCGTGGTCGTGAGACGACGCCCCTTGCCACTCCGATTATAACTGGTCCGGATTCATTGGCATCTCCGTCGCCACCGATAAACCCAACAAAACGTGGAAAATCGCTACAACCCACGCAAGTACCAGTTAGTACGAGGGCGAGTATCGTCTTTCCTTTGCTCACTAGCGGTGGCCTTTTCAATCAGCCACGGGAGCCCAACAACATAAGTAAGTTGTTTTTTTCTCACGAGAGAGAAAACGTGATGAAAAAAGAAAAAACGATGCGACGAAAACGATAAAATCTCGTGGTTAATGCATTTTTTTTTCTCAATGCAACTCCCGACCTCCCTGCATGATTTTTATGTTGAGAAATATCGTAGACAGATTACTCGAGATCGAATCACAGAAACGAGCACACTGGGCCTCGTCTAATTATAAAGCTTTGAGATTTATTAACGCTTCGCTTTTTAATTGTTTCGTTTTTTTTTATAATTCATACTCTGAATCGTATCGTCCTCGCTTTTTGATGCTGTAAATACGGTGGGAGAAAATAACACGGTAGGTGCTGAATCGAGGGACTTTGTCGAGGAAAAAAGATGGAGAATTTATTTATTTTTTTTCTCGACCCTCTTTCCCTCGATTCATCGAGATTTTTCGTCCTCGAGCCATCAAAAGGCACAGGACAAACTTGGAAATTTAACGAAACTCGATTATCCAGATAATTGATTGAATTTTTCAAAATTCTTGTATATTTCAAAAGATTCAACTAAATAATCGAATTTTCGCAATTTTCCTCATCGATTTCTCGCCCCATCGAAAACCCTTTATCCTCTAATATTTTCCCCAGGCTATGGCACGTTGAAAGAAGAAAAAACGCCTCAGATTCACGTTTCCCATTCGCACCAGCTCGGCTCGAATCCGAGCATTTATTCGGGAATCGTTGGACACGGAAGTCAACACAGCATAGGCAGTTTGGAGCAGGTCACTTCGCCTACCGTCCAAAATTCAAACAGACCTGTAAATACGGGCGAGGATCTTTACAGTTGGATGGCGAAGCAGCAAGAATTCATCAAGGACACGGACAAAGGGAATTTAAAAGGAAACTGGGTGAGCAACCGAAATATTTTCACATTTTCATGCTTCAACCTCGAAATATCTTTATCTTAATCTCAATATTTCTCAGGTCTTTCGCGCTGAGCAAAAAACGGTCAAGGTATCTCAAATTTATTGTCCACAATTTTTTCGTCAATTTCATTTTTCTATAATCCTGTAGAAAATTCGCTTCGCATCCGCCTGCTCGGAGCCGTAGATAAAAATTTGAGTATCAGAAGCTGCAGACTTTTTTTTCCTTCATTTTTATAGCGACGCAGCATTTTGTTGGAATAAAACGAAAAAAAAGTTACAAAAATGATGAATTAATTATTAAATAATTATTTATTATTAATCATTAATCATCAATTTATAATGCAAATAATAATTGAATATTTATATCAATTTAATAATCTATTTTGCAATTATTGAATAATTCAAAGTGAATTGATAATTTATTTTGATTTCGAAAAAAATCGATATTTTTTTGGGCGATTTTTCTTTCGGTCAGAAAAACCGACCCTCGGGACATCGTTATTGGATTTTGCGGCTGAATAATGAGTCGTCAGTGGAAAAAAAAAATTTTCGTTGCATTCTAACGCTGCAAACTCGAAAATAATTTGTTGCTCCCAATCTCGAACGCTGTCTGGCTTTTCAGGACTCGAAAATCAACACCATGACTACAGAAGACACTGAGGATTCCGATATTCAGAGCGGCACTTATTTGTACCCCATGAAAGATTCGCTCAGATTATTAGACGCTCATTTAATTTTCGAGCCTCTGCTCTCTTCTCTTTCCGTCATGCCCCAGCAAATGCTCTCGGCCATTGGCTCAGGGAACGTCAACAATGTTTCGTCTCTCGATTCCCTTGGCTCGAATCTCTCCCTCGTTGGGACTATGGAGACCATGAGGATTGACATCGTCGTCAGTGAATATGGAAAAGTAACGGACAAGAAAAAAGGTAATAATTTTTTTTCGATAATAAAAATCGACTTCGCGGACCGTAGGGGTCAAAATGACCGCGGGCACAATTTTGACAAGTGGTACAAGATTTTTGGACGCTCGAGACGGTTGGTTTATCGTTCAACAAGGCATCGGGGTGCCCGTAATTTTTTTTTTTTTTTTTTTTTCACACTCTTTTGCTGATTTTCCTCTACCATTTTGAAAATTGAGAGAAAATTTTTTTTCTCCATATCTTTGTTCCAAAACGTTCAAACTGATGTCCTCAATCTTCACGTGCCCGGGGTCTCTCTGACCCAGTGTCGCCACGGAGAGCGAAAAATGGAAAAAAAAACGATGCACTATTTTGATGAAATTATTCACAGCAAACAATAAATACCAAAACCGTAAAGGAGCCAAATTCTACCTCGATATTCCGCCCGAGACTCCGGCATTCCTGTGTGAAAAAATCGGCATTGATATCGACGTGAAAAAAATGGCCGACATGACCGTCGACGATATGATTCAGAGACAAAACGTTCTTTACATCTCCCGGGGACAATTGAAAAAACACACCAGCACTGTCGTCAATTTTAGCTTAAATATTCGATACATAAGCCAACAAGTCAACATGCCATTATTGAGATTGCTCCATCAGATAAGCAATATGTACCAGAACGTTAAAGAAACACAAATGGAACTGAAGGAACAACAACCCGAGAGCAAAAGGAGCGCTAATCTTACGGACAATGATCCGGTCCTCAAAAACGGTTCTTCCTCAAGTTAGTCCAATATTTATTCTCAGATTTTATGGGTCTGAGTGACTTTTTCTTATTCAAGCGGCTCAAACTTTATTTCCAAACGAAAATAATCAATTTTTCGAATTAACTAAACATTTAATTGACTCGTAATATAAAATCAACTCTATAAATAATTGCGAAACGTTTAATTTATCAATTTTTAATGGATTAAAATTTAATTTGAATTATCAATCAGAATTTTAGTTCTCAATTATTAAAATTAATTAAAATCAATTAAAATGAATTAAAATTAATTAAAATTAATTAATTAATTTAATGTGATGAATCACAGCTTCCGATCTTCAAGATCAACTTCTCTCCGGAAGTAAAAAATTGGAGGAACCACTTTTGCGTAACAACTTTGACCCGAATCAGCCAAAAGTGATATCACCTTCGGCGAGCATACGTTCGAGACCTCAAAGTTTTGCGCAAAAGCTTCGCAGCACTGGAAAAAGTGTGAAAGGTTATATAAACCTGAGCGAGGGAGTTATAACGCCAAATTTTGGGGCAAGTCCGAGTGGCTCAGGTTTGGACAAGTACAGCGTCGTTTCGGACAAATGCAAAGACAACGCAGCCCTGACTCCTCGATGCTGGAAAACTATTTATTATCTTCTCGACCTTTACGCGACGAAACCCGAGACGAAAACCATCACTCACCGGTTTTCCATACCGGCCGAGACTGCCGACCACCATTACAAAGGATCACGCAAATATGAAAATCTTCACGAAGCCAAAGATGCCGATTTGGAGAAAGGATTGAACGCCGATAGTGGCTCGACGCCTGTCCCACCTCCAAGAGAATTCAGTGAGTAAACACCAAGTAATCTTATTCAACGAAATTTAACCCGGAAACTTTTAATCTGGCGTCCCTCCCTTTGTTCTCCCGTTCCTTTTATCGTTTTCCACAATTTTTCACCAATTTTTCGCCTCTAAGCAAAATTGCCCAAGGCTCACGTGATTCTGCATTAAATAACGAAAAGAATAAGCCCAAGATTAACTCTTTTTGTTAAATTTCATCCGAGATACGAATTTTCAAAATTGCAGTCATTTTGAGCCCTAAATTAGCGGAAATTATCGTTTCCCGATTTTTAACCGACGCTCACGTTATCCTGCATTGAAAACCGAAAAGTATGACCCAAGTTGCTGTCTTTTTAGTAAATTCTATCCAAGATATGAATTTCTCAAAATTTGGGTCATTTTCAGCCCAGATTAGCGGAATAGATAAAAGAAAAAAAAGTAATTCGCCAATTTCGCAAAATTCAATAATTCTTCGGAATTTTGGATTTTTCTCAGACGTCGTAACCGGCGAACGGACACGATTGATCATTTTTGGAGTGGCGCGAATACACAGGACGAGGTTATTGGCGACTCTTAGCGGCTTGAAACTCGAGGCCGAAATAACGAGCCTACACGCGAGTCTAACGTGTCGAAAGAAATCTCGGCCCGCGAGCCTCGAGTGCAGCCTCACCGGACAGATCGGCAGAACCATGATCGTTCTCCTCGAGGGCGTTGCTCCTAGTCAACAAACTGTTGTCAAAGTCACCGTCGGAAAATCCCAAGCGCTTTATTCGAGCGTCACCAGACGCCAGAAAGATAAAAACAGCGGATTGTTGACCGTCGGTGCTGTCAACATCGATATACCACAACATCCTGTCGCTCTGCATGGCATGATGACCAGAGGAAGCAAACAATTATCCTCAACCTTGCAGGTCCGCAAATTTGCAAAGAAAATTTTTAATTTTTAATATTTTTATTTGAATTTAATTTATAAATTTTAAAAAAAATTTAAATTTCATTTTAAAGGAATTAAGGGTGACGAGAACCTCCTCGAGGTTGTCTCGTGGACAGCAACAAGAAGAAGTTGACGGAGCACCAGGGAGTCCTCATCATTATCAGCCAGCGCCAACGATCGACGTTGAAAAGCCGCAACCAGTTTCCAGTCTCCTCGAACCGATCGTTATGCAATTCCACATAATTCTTCAAAGTCTCAGCATAACTGCTGCTCTCCTGCCGTCCCTGCAGGCCCAATACAAAATGGACCAGGTAAACAGTTCCGGGATAACCGGAAGCAAAGCCAAATTCACAATCGATTTGCCGCGTCACAGTCTGAGCTTCACGACGAAACTTCAAGTGACCGAAGCGAATTTGCCCTCCGAGGCGAGTATTGAGCTCCCCAAAGTCCACGTCTCTGCCGAATACATTCAGGAGGGATCGAGCAGCTTGAACGAGAGCAAAATCGCTGGTAAAATGGGATTTCCATTTTTTCCATTATTTATTATGAATTTATTTGCGAATTATCAAATTTTTTTTTTTTCCAGACGGCGTCGTTTTGCGTCAAGGAAGTTATTTGAGTGCAACCGCGGATATTGGAGTTTTCGAGCATTCCTTGACGACCGACCTGCTCAATCATTTGGTCTTTGTTCAAAAAGTTTTCATGAAGGAAGTCAACGAGGTCGTGCAAAAAGTGTATGGTGGTGAAAAACCCGTGCCCTTGTGGTTCGAGGACGAAGAACCCACGAGCTCCAGTCTCAAGAGAATCCTATTCTCTCTCATTATTCGAATAAAGGTAAAAACTTTTGCACTAGTAATTATTTACCCTCTGCAATTACTTGTTTTAAGAAATCTTGTTTTATAAAACGATTCGATGAACAATCTAGTTTTGAAATAATTTTTATCCACGAATCCTGGATTTTTAAAACGCTCCATTCGAAAATGTTGATTTTTAAAACGTTTTGTTTAAAAATTCGAGAGAGTATTCCAGAAACTTTCCAATATTTTTTCCCAAAAAGTATTTCCCTGGTTTTCCAATTTTTGTGCATGAAAAAATCGATCAATTATTCTCGTCCGAATTGGCAGAGAATTCAATTGACGGCAACAACGCCGACGAATTCGGCAGTGCGATTGGAAACGGGGGCAGTAGAATTCCAGCTTTCGAACCGAGTGCAAAACGTCTCCGGAGCAACGCAACCAAACCCATACATGAAGTTGTTCGGTAAAGCACAAGTAGACATAAATCTATCGTTGGGTCAATTGCTGAAGAACGTGATGTTCGAGGAGGCCGAGCCGGAGTTCCAACAATTTGCTTTCTTCAACACACGAATCGGTCTCCGGAATGCATTCCAAGAGGAAATGGCTCAGGGCGACGATAAAGAAGTCGTATTGATAACGCTTAAGCGTCCCTTGATCTACATCCAACCGATGGCCGTTGACAAAGCGATTCTTGTTTGGTTGAATTACAAAAACGCTTACGAATACTGGAACGAAAAACGAGCCAATTTGAACAAAGAAGTTTTGACCGCGACCCAGCAAGTTTTTGAAAAAGTTCCATTTGGTCAATTGACCAGTCAGCTGAGCGCTCCACATTTGGGCACTCTTTTCCTTCAGCTGACCATCGACGACATCGGCATTTGCATTCCCCTCAATCCTTTGCCTCCCAACAATTGGGGCCTCAATCGTGGCCTGTACGACAGCGAATCCCGAGGCGCAGTTGTCATCACGTTAGAAAACACGAGCATCTCCGCGTGCAGCAGTGGAAGTCTCGTCAGCAAGGGAAGGTCAGAAAATTTCATAACATTGAAAGACAAATATTTATTCATTTATTAATTTGTTTATTTATTTATTTTTCCCACTTTTTTGGAATTCGGAAAATTTCTTGTCGACATTTCAGGTTCGTCGGCCTGTGTCTACGATTCGCTGAGGATTTCGAGACGTCCTTGGACGATTGGAAACCCGATATGTCCGACACCAGCATCATGAATCTTTGCGTCGTATCCGAAGGCACTTACGAAGTTTGCAGTCGAACTGTCGCCCAGAAACAAGACAAATCAGGTTATTATCTCATTTCCTACTTACCTGGTATCCAATTTGCTCTTTTTCCTCCTCCTGCAAGGAAAAAACTAGAACAAGTGTGAATTTTTCGGCAAAAAAAAAAAAAAATACATTTTCAGATAATGCCAAGTGGCTGCTGAACGTCCAGTGGCAAATGGAGGGAGTCGATATCCATCTGGACGTAAGTGTGGGGCAGCAGCTTTCCGCACTCGGTCACACTCTGACGATGCTTACTGGATCGGAAGAAGACGATGCCAATGCTTCGGCCGATTACGATAGCGACGATGCCGACAATCCTGACAACGGCGGTAGCCAGGTTAAGAAAAAAGTATGGTTTATTTTTCCCTTTTCTTTTCGTTTCGTCAGACCTCCCGTGTGTATCAAATTTTTCCAATCCACTCCGTGCTGGTAAAGTATTCTCAACTAAATCTCTAAAATGCTTTGTCTCTCTAACACTCCGCTCCGACTAAAAAATAGTAATCGCACCCTCATCCGCTTAAAAACTCGAAAATATTTTTCGTTGAAATTCATTTTTTTTTTTCAAAAAATCTCAAATATTTCCCCCTAAAATTCCTTCTCGGATCAATGTGACCCCTAACGATCTTCGAATAATCGTATTTCAGTAAATTTGTATCTTTCTTATTTGTTTTTGTTGGAAAGGTTTCCTGTAGCAGGTTTTTCATTATTTATGGCCCCGAATTGATCTTTTGAAACAGTTTTTGGGGTCAAAATGACCCAGTATGTATTCGAAGCGTTAATTATCCACAAAAAATTGTTTTTCCACCATCAACTACGTTCACGACAATAAAATATTGCATTTTATTGATAGGAAAGTATATTGATCAAGAAATCGAAGAATTGGACCGACAGCCTGCCCGCTTTTGTCTTCGATCCGTCGTTGGACGCGAAAAAACGATCTAAACTGATTGAAAAGGAAATGAACGAACAAGCCAAAATAATCAATGACTTGAGGTCCCTCGGCGCCTCCCACGGGACTATCGAACAAGAAATGAAACGTTTGCACGAGCTCGAGGCGATGGTTTTCAAGGATTTCCGAAGGTAAAAAAATCCCCAGCCCTTTTTTTTTGTGTTTCTCGTTCATCGACTGCGTCAAAACTCAATTGGCCTTTATCCTCCTCAGGGACATGATACAAAAGTTACGGAGACAGTCGGTCAAAGCTTCCGGGATCAAAGGGAAACTTGGTCTGGGAAGCAAAACGAATGCCTATCGATCTCGATCGTTCATTGTTCCCTCACCGACTCCGGAACATCAATTGGAAAGTCCCGAGGACATGAATGCCGAAATCAATTCAGCCAATTCGGCGAGTTACGAGAGCAGCCCGCGGAGTGGCCCGAGCCGGTATTTTTTTCTCCTTCTTTACTAATTCGCATTATTCTTCAGATGGAGAAAACGGTTTTGGAAAAAAAATGATTTTTCGTTGAGAATTTTTCCAAATTTATGAAGCATATGATTTTTAATATGAAACATTTGCAAAAGATGTTTTGTTCTTCGTTCGTCGATCGATTTGTACCAACATCAATTTTATTCCAATAATAATAAATTACAGCTCGGCTTCGTTACGAGTGCGTGGGCTCGGTGGACCCAGAGTGACATTTAGCGACACTCACACAATGTGTCGACAATCGTCACTGCCGAGTGCTGGCTCGGAGCTGAGCTTGCCGGAAGGTGAATTGGAGTGGCCGGATACCATTGAGATCGAAGGCGAACAAGTTGAATTGAGGAAAAAACATCGGGACACGAGTTGCACTTCGAGCTACGACAGCATGGAAGGAAAGTGAGGAAATATTTTTCTTTGCCACATTTTTTAAACATCAAATTTATGGAACTAGGAAAAGAAAGTGTGTAAAATGACGCTGAAGCTCGCGACGTTAAAATGCAACGAAAAATTCTCCCATTTTTTATCATTTTACCGGATTTTTTACTCAATTTTTAACTCCAAGCAAAATTTTTCAAAATTTCAGTCATTTTGACCCTTAAGTTATCGGAATTTATTGTTTTCCGGTTTTTTAAATCTTTTTACCACATTTCCGAGTAGATTTTGTGCTTCAAGCACAGATGCCTCAGGCTCACGCGATCCTGACGATGCAAGCTTCAACGTCATTGATTTTTATGGCACTTTGGAGCATGATCTACATTCTGATATTACGAACTTTATTAGCGCTCCTCTCCTCGATTCCTACGGTCGAGAACAAACCTCGACAACGTCTTCGCCTCACATGGCGTTCCAAAAGCCTCAGGAGCCAAATATCGACTTCGAGCTTGACGTCAAAGTTTTAATAAACAGTGGCAAATGTGTTTTGCACACCAAAGATCCAGGTCGCGAAGATGAACTCAAATTGTAAGAATTTATAGAATTTCTCTTTTGTTTTTTAACTTAAATTTTCGACAAATTGAGATTTTATCGACTCGATAAATCATCCACAGAATGAGCAGAATGAAAAAAGAACGTTCTTGCTCCGGAGGAACTTTCGAATTTCAACCCAGCAGTCCGAGCAGCAGCCGGAAACATTTGAGCAACAAAGAAAAATCATCGAGCTCGAGTGCATCGCGTTTACGTTACCTTCAACATTCTAACATGCCTCTCGTCGATCTCACGATCTTTCACATACCGGGCCTCGACGTAAAGGTGATAAAAAATCTAAAAATAACAAATTTATATATTTTCTGTATTAGGGAACAAATTTTTCCTGCATTTCCGGAGCCACCGGAAATGCAAAACTCGTAGCTACCAATTTTTTTTCCTCCGTAATCTTCCGGGAAATTGCACATCGCCTTAAAATTATTTTTTCCATTGCTCAGGTGCATTACGAGTCGAAAACTCTACCGGAAGAATCGATTTCGCCCCGTATATCGACCGACAATAATCTCCTCAACCCAATGTCGATAAACCTTCGTAAACCCAGCACCAAAAAAGCAAGTTTATTCGCTTGGATGACGCTCCAGAGTATCCCCGAAGAAACAATCATCAGTCCACACATCTTGGAGTTTTTCGAACAAACCCTCGAACCGATACCGAGCAAAACTAATTTCCATGGTGGAGGACAATCCAACCCGGTATTCCCCATGGAAAGCAACGAGACTTCCTCGTGGGCCGCAACTGCTGCCAGTGGAAATTATGTCTACGCCAGCTTCCCTGTCGATGTCATCGTCTACTTCCATATGCAACCGTCCACGTTCAGGTAAAAACGCATTTCCGGATATTCGCTTGAATTCCATTCTCTTATCGTTTAGAGTTCAATTTTCTTTTTTTTTCGCCATTTTTCTAAAAATGTTCAATATTTTGTCCAAAAAGATCGACAAAGCCCCCGAATCTTTGTCGTTTTGAGTTCGATTTTCATTTTTTTAATCCATTTTTACGAAAAACTTATATAAATTCTCTGAAAAGTCAGCAAATTCTTGAATTTTCTGTCGTATCGAGTTCAATTTTCCGCTTATTTTTCATTATTTCAAAAATGTGACAAATTTTTACCGAAAAATTGACGAAATCCTTGGATTTTTCGGTTTTTTTTTTCCTTCTCATCAGATTCTCGTGTCTACCGGTTTCTCGTGTTGAGTGTATGCTGCAGCTGCCATCGCTGGACATAGTGTTTTCGTCGAAACGAGCGGAGGAAGAGTTGACGGAATTTCGTGAGTTCAAAGCGACGACGGTGCAGTCCACCGGAAAAGAAGGAGGCTCGGCAATCGGTGGGCTTTCGGTGACTGGTTGCTTGGCCGATTTCTCTGTGTATATATTTCATCCATACGGTGGTGGAAAAAAATCTGGTCTGAAAGAAGCCCAATGGTCGCCGTTGTCGGACAGCGAGAGAAAAGATTCGCTCAGTATAAACGTCGAGTTCGTCAAGTTCCATTTGTCTCGGAGCAGGAAATTGAACTTCCAGAACGAACAGCTGAAAAAAGGCGCGGATACGAGCCGAGCCGTCATCAGATTTTCGAGTAAAAATTAAAATTCAAGTTTTTTTTCAATTTTCTCGTTTTTTTTTCTTCAATTTTCTGGGAATTTAATTTTGTTTTTCCTTTCAGCAATAATCGACATTGGCTCAGCCTCCTTTAAGTACGATATGCGACGATTAACGGAGATTTTGGCCTTCCCGAAAGCGTGGTATCGTCGGAGTATAGTGAGAAGATTATTCTTGGGAGATTTGAGTTCGGGTCTTGCGTATTCCGAGGGAGACAGCACCCCGCCGCTTAATCAAGAGGAAGCAGTGATGGGGAGTTCGTTATTGAAGCATTACGAGAGACATGGAACAGAAAGTTTGTCGAAAAGTGCTCCGGAACGAAGTCCCACATTGAACAGAGACAAATTGAGGTTGAGCTTGGAGAGCGATATGCCGAGGCAGACGCGATTGAAAGGTTCGACATGATTTTTTATGAGGATCCTCATCGTATGGGTCGTTTTCGTCCTGGCACTTGAATCTCACATAATGGGAGAGAAAAAATCTGAAAAAATTCTGGAATGCTCCCCATCGATGCTGCTTTGAGATTTCGCAGTTTTTATAGTCGTTGGGTCTTTTATTTTTCAACAAAACGTTTTGAAAAACAAGAATTTCGAAAAAAAAGTTGTCGCTCAGGTCAAAAAGACCCATATGATGCGCGCAGGGTACAAAAAAAGTTACAAATAAACTGTAAAAAGATTGTCTCAGCATATAACGAAATTTCTTGAAATCAGACATAGGACGCGGTTGGAGTTTTACATCGGAGAAGCATACGGCTTCGGAGATGAAAATGCGAGAATCGACAGCATGGGAAACGCTAGTTCTCTTCGCAGTGAATTTTACGCGATTGAACGTCCACATGAACATGGGAAACGTCATGGGAAACGTCGTGTGGATGACCAAAGATTTTCGCTCCGATGGTCGCCTTTCCATCGGCAGTACAGGCCACAAAAATTTATATATCGGAGTTGGCCTCGGAGGCTCCAGTCTCGATGCTAAGAGCGGAATAGTCGGCGGCACTATCGAGCTCAGTAAAATCGACACTTACAGTACGTATCCGCGCTCACTTTCAATTTCGCTCTTCAAAATCGGTTTTCGGAACAATTATGATTGTCACGAAAAATAGCAAAAAATTATGTAAAAGTTGAAATAATCATAAATAATTGTAAATAATTTTGGATAATTTTGAATGATTGTAAATAATTGTAAATAATTATCAATAACTATAAATATCTTTAAATATTCATGAATAATTGTAAAAAATCGTAAATATTCTTAAATAATTGAAAATATTCGTAAATATTCATAAAAAATGGCAAATAATCGTAAATATTCATAAAAAATTGCAAACAATAGTAAATATTTATAAAAAATTGAAAATAATCGTAAATATTCATGAATAATTGTGGATATTCATAAATAATTGGAAATAATCGTGAATATTATGAAATAACTGCAAATAATAGTAAATAATGATAAATAATGAAAAATAATAAATGGATAAAATATTTGTTTAGTACATATCCGTGAAGAACCTGGCACCGAACCGGACCACACACTCGGCCTGAAACTGTTTGCTCTGGAATTGCGTCTGGACTACATGGGAACAAGCGTTCTAATGTCTCGAGTATCATCGCTCGACGTGACTTTGCGCGACGAATGGAAAATCAATCGTAACAATAGCGGTGATGCTTTTATGCCAACGAGGAGACCCGCGATAATATTCATGCACGGCGATCTCAGCTGGGACCAATTACAAATAATGATTAGCAAATCTACCACCGCCGATTTGCTCAAAATGTTTTACAAACTCGACGAGTTTTTCAGCCAACAATTCAAAAGCAGCAAAAGAGTCTTCAGCTCCTTGCAGCCGAGACATCAACGCGTCAACAATAGTAGCCTCAAGAAAAAACAACAGAAGAAGCGATCGACTATGGAGGGTAAAGTCCATTTTTGCATTTTTCCTTTTTTTCCAATAATTCCAAAAATAAATCAATTTTTTTTTCATCCCATTCTCATTCCGGTTTCCTGAGAAATTTTATTCAACCACATGCTCTCTCCGCAGGACCATGGACAATAAATCAAACGGCGATATCCGACGCTCGCCATCACAGACACTGGCAGCGTGTTCTCGCTCAAGTTGCCGGCTTACAATTAGGCAGCTTAAAGTTTGCATTACCAACAAACGGCACTGTTCTCGGAGGTACTATGGAACTCCACGGCTGCAATATTAGTCTCGCTTGTTTTCACGGCATCAACTTCAAGAGCAAAAGCTGGGCACTCTTCTCCCTCAAAGAACCATGCATCAGCTTCGCCACCGAGGCTCAAGAAATACCCAGCGTTGAATGTCAGTCATCAACTTATTTATTTATTCATTTTCTTATTTAATAACTTATTTATTTCATTTATCGATTCATTTAGTTTTTTTTATTTATTATTTATTCAAGTATTTATCAATTCATTCAATTATTTATCAAATTACTTATTTATTTATTTAATCAATTTATATAATTATTCATCGACTAATTAATCAATTAATCAATCTATTTATTTATATTTATTTTTACTTTCATTCATTTGAATGCAATCCGAAAAAATATTTTGGACCGCAGCCCCGAACACTTGTGACGTCCACGTTGTTCAAACGCTGACGATCAGCCTTGGCCAGCAGCAGGAACAGCATGCGAGGCATCACTCGATGGCGACGGTCTGTCGTCTGAGTCGAAGTCATATTTTTCCACCCCAATTTAAATCTCTTCAAGAATGGTTTCATTACGCTTTCGCTAACAGCGAAATAGACGGTAATTAATTTCGATCATTTGGCCTTGTTTCTTCGCTACGAATAATCGAAAGATTCACAGTCACAACTTACCGTTTCTCCGCTCTTCTCGCAGTCGATCGGTTCCCTTGTGTCGAGCGCGAACGTATGGAAACTGCAACAGACCCTGCCGGCTCCAGTCGCGGACGAAGCACCTCGGCGACCACCGGAAAACTTCAGGACCATTCGCACACGAGAGAAGTCATCTTCGCATTACCTTCGCTACAATTGCATCTGAAAACGGAACATCTACAAACCGCCAAGACTCCTGATGTTATAGGTACGTCCAATTATTCCATTTTTTAAATACGATAATAAAAAATTATTCAACTATTTTGTCAATAACCTCGTCATGATTATTCGTCATTCGTTTTTTTTAACTAAATTTGCAAACTATCGATAATGCGCAAATAAAAATTTCTAGAAGTCGCGCACAAAATAAAAGAGAAACTATCGAAAAAGTAAAAAAACTTCTGAATTAGCGAAGAAGAGCAAAAATATTAAAGATCGAAATAAAATCCTGCTGTTTGGTATTTCGGTGATCTGCCCTTCAAGGTCGAATAATCAGTGAAAGAAATCGAGCACAATTGATCGTTGATTGATTTTCATTGGCTATTTCAAGAGATGAAAGTTTCAATGTTGCATCTCATGTTTCTATTTTAATTAAATGTTGATATAAATGTCACCTGTGTGTATAATTATCTGTGAGTTTTTTATGACACTCTTGTCCCATTCAAATGATTTCAACAAGATTCTTGATGGGAAACACAAGTTAAAAGTCTCGCGTCCACCATTCGGATGAATATTGTGACAAAGAAATGGCGATCAGACTTTCGAGGAAGAAAACCAAAAAGAATTCGTTTCTACGAATAATAATAATTGGATATTTATTTATTTTAGCTAAATAATCATCTCGAATGGAACAAGAATCATTGTGGCACTTTGGCTTTTATGCAAATATCTCATAACCGTTATTCACGTCTATTTTGTATAGTGCAATTCTCTTGTCTGTCCCACTTTTTTTTTTAGGCCTGCCTAAACATATTTTATATAGTAAGTACAACAAAGTGACGATATTATTTCGACGACGTTGAAGTTTGCATCGTTGGAGTGCAACGAAATTATTTTATTTCTATGAAGAGGCTCATTATTCAAAAACAGAATTTTCGATGATAAAGCGACTGGATAATTAAATGAAGTATCAATCTTTCGTTGCAGTCCAACGTTGCAAACTTTAGCTTCATTTTTTCGCCTGTTTCTTAAATAATTCCCAACGATTTTTCTTTATACTTCCCACTATCTTCGTAATATTTAATTAGAAACAACGATGTTGCAGTTTGCATCGTTAAAATGCAACGGAAGCTCATTTTTTTTCTAGCAGAAGACTACATTTTCGTACGTTTTCTGGATCGTCAGTTCTTTGCGGTTGAAAAATGCGAATTTGCTAAAAAAATTACAATGATCGCATTAATAAGTAAAATGATCAATAAAAAAAATGGCAAGGGTCGCATCAACTAACAAAATAACAAATAAAAATAGCAAGGATTGCATTAATTAGCAAAATGGTTAATAGAAAAATGTAAACGATCGCATTAATTAGCAAAATAATATCAAAGAATTGCAACGATCCCATTAATCAGCAAAATAATTATCAAAAATTGCCACAATCGCAGTAATTAGAAAAATAATGAATAAATATATTTAGTAATTATGCGCTTTGGTTACTTTTTCCAAAAGCGATGCTAACATTTTTTCCCTATTTTTCGGAATAGTAACCAAGCTGCAAATTTTTTGATTCTCCAAATATTTTTTTCGTTGGATTCCAACGATGGAAACTTCGGTATCGGAAGAAAGAATCTGTCGATTGCTCTGATGCATGGAGTATAGCTCGCTAGGATGGACCACCAAAGACTTCGAATAATAAACTACTCTATAAACTTTGATTCTTAAGGTGAAAAGCCACTGGTGGAGTGCAGCTTTATAACGGAATTCGAGGACCACATATTCGTGACTGTTGACGCTGAAGCATTTTTCTTCCTCCACGATCTCATTACCTCGTACGTCAAGGAGAAGGAAAGAGTGGTGAGCTGAAAAAAAATCCTTTTCGATTTGCACATTCCTCGAAATTTGGTCAATAAAATTGTATTTCTTATTTTTTTAATCAAGCACGCGATGCAAAATTTCGGGGCCAGAGCGCACAGTCCCGATCCCCAAGAGAAAAGAGGACCCAACCCTGGCACGTCGGATGCATCAGCCGGAAACACAACTATCATGTCCGAGGACGAACGGAAACGGAAACAATTCGATCCTGCTGAAATGTTCATCAAGGATTGGCGATCGTACCGATGCAAAACGTGGCATTTGGAACCGACCGTCAGGTAAACATTCTTCTTTATTTAACACTTTCCAAAAATATTCCCATTTTTTAATTCGACCCCAACAAAAGAGAAAAATCGAACATTTCTCCTCCGAATTTTCAATATGAGAGAAAGAAAATTGATTTTTTTTGGGAATAACTTTCAGATTGCTCTCTTGGGCTGGCCAGAGCATAGAGCCTTACGGCATAGATTATATTCTCCAAAAATTAGGCTTTTCTCACGCCCGTACGACAATACCAAAATGGACGCAACGTGGGTTTATGGATCCCTTGGACAAAGTCCTAGCCGTTCTTATGTTAAGGATGGTTCTGGCTGTGCGAGAAGAGCCTCAGGACGAGAAAGAGCACAGGAGGGAGAAATAAGCCATTGTTTTCGTATTTGACGTGAGTTGAGATGAATTTAGAAGGGAAGGATGAAAAGCGTGAGGCAAAATCCAACTCGCGATGTTATTCTCTCCGGTCTTGTCGCGTTTTATTCGCCAAGCAACGATGCAAATGTGTATAGTCCAAATATTTACAACACATGCATATATATATCGATTAAATATACAAATTATGTATGTGCGTGTGTGTGCGCGAGTGTGGGCAATTATTAGAATTTTAGATGGCGTTAAAAATGTGTCGAGGAATATCTTAACGATTTTCTCTAAATGGCGAATAATTCGATCTTGAAAATCGATCTTCGAGGTTTATCGCAAGACATAATCTATCAAATAAGTATCTCGATTATTTAGCAATTTCATACCGGATCGGAGAGTCTTAGGAATAATTGTAAAGAACAAATTCAAAGAAGATAAATTATTTCTGCATAATCTGCGCGATAAATGGGAGAATTTTTTTTTTTCCCCTTTTTTTCGAGAAATCATAATCCGCTCTTCAGAGTCTCTTTTAAGGAGATTGGCTACGTTCGACAATGTAATGAGAATTTCATTCAATTTTGTGATAATATTTTTCAGCACCAAATACTATGACACTATTTTTTTTCTATTTTTCGTCTACAGAGTTGTCGAATAATTTGAGTTTACAACATGCAAAAGACATATCTATATATATGTGAATCGTATGCTTGGGCATGTAAACTCTGCAGGGTCCAATTGCTCGAAATCTATGTAAAAGAAAAATTTGAAAAAATGTTGTATATTCATATTTAATGCCAAAGAGTATGCTCAAGAAATTTAATGAAATTCTAATACCTTCGAATTTTCTTGTAATTTTAACATGAAGACATTGTTGTGTGTAGCCACCATCGTTTATTGTCACGAAGTTAATTAGAATGGTGAATGGGAGCTGGAGTCCAAGTCCCAATCGTCGATTATCGTTGTACAGCTTCCTCTTATTTTTCTCTCATTTATTAATCTTAATAATAATTATTTAATCGTTGCCTTGATTTTGTACCTCCATGCGCTTAACACGGAATTATCCGCACTACTCGATTATAACTAATCAACGCATAATAATCGTATTCCATAAGTTCGGTTAATATAATATACATTTTTTTACACTCGAGGAATTTAACGCTTGAAATTGTTGGAAATTTGTCTTTCGACAGACCCACCGATCGTCGGTCCAGTCGTTTTTTCTTTTTTTTAAATATTTTCTTCCCTAAATTTGGGTCCTTGGTCTTTATTATTTTTTATCTCCTTTTTGGCTTTATTTCGTTTCTTCGTGTCCGACAATGCGGCAAACTCTCCTCTGCTCCTCGGCTCCTCATCCGCTTGTCCAAATGAAAGGAAAAAAAAACAAAACTTCACACGCTTATAAATATTCCGAGTTACGTATCGAGACTAAAAAGACAAAAAACCAAATGTTCATAAAAAACAGTCCGTCGCTTATCGAACTAAAAGATGTATAAATTGTTATTTTTAATCTTATTTATAAAATAAATCAAACGTGCGCTCTTTATATAATATATATATATATATATATATATATATATATATATATTTATGTGAATGTTTCTTATTTATTTCTGTGATGAGATAATCAGCGTGATTATTCGCGATTACGATGATGTGCTAGGGATATATTTGTTAATGGATATTGTATTGAAAATGAATAATATTTTTTTCGCCATTGTCACTGGACTATATGATAGTTGAATTATAAAATAAAAGGTTATTATTAATAGAGAGAATGGTGGAAACTCAACGTTTGAGATTATCGTCAATTAATTCATTTTCATTTATTTCTGTGATCAGTTCATCGCCGTGATTTATTCGATTACGCGTGTAATAGGACAATTTGTTAATAAATATTACGTTCGAATATGCAGTCTTTTTTTCACATCATCCCCAGCCCCTGCAAACTTAATTATTCGATTTTTTCCAAACACGATTTCGAAACGATTCGTCGAATAAATTAATGTAGTTCACTTGACCTCGCCAATTTCGGTCGAAAACTTTTTTATTTCAAGATGTCAGTCAGTCGGTCAAACAGTCTGCGCAAAAAGCGACGCTGTGTAGGAACCATTTGAGCCCTATATCATTGGAGATCTCCCTTTTCATTTCTGAAAACAGCCAAGTAGGAATTCTTGGAATATCGTTCCGAACTTGAGGCTACCCGGACCCGGGGAGTCTTTCTGAATCACCCTGTATATATATTTTATTTATTCCGTTTTTGGGAAACGTCCCGACCGTGCCGACTGCGGGATCGGGGGACAGCGCCGCGCTCGGGCAACGAATTCGGCTGCGTATATCTAGTACGTCCGACTTCTTTGGCGCTGGCTGGCATTCCGAGAGAGAAGACAGTGATTTGTATTTTCATCTTCCATTGATTCCGAGATCTCGTCAAGAAGAAATTGGGTAAAGTAAATTATTTCAACGGTTCAAACGCTTCGATTATTTCGTGTAGTAAACTGAGGAGTCGGCTTGGGTATCCTATCGAAAGTCACAACTTGCCGAGACTTGGAAAACGCTGAGAATATTTGTCAATACACAGAGCCCTCAGGTTATGCATGAATTCTTGTCTGCCTTTTTTCGCTATATCGATCTCTTGCCATATTGTTGATGAATCCATGGCTAATTTGTTTATTCCCCAATATGTTCCTTTTCCTCCTCACAATAACCAACACTGTGTCTTCTCATTGTAACAGCCCACAACTATCTTTTACCCTCTACTCAATTCATAGCCTTGAAACAAATATATTCACACAGAAATCAGTGCATCAACTTACTCGATCCATTCTGAAACTTGTGTGGTTATCTGTTGCACAATAAATGTAACAAATCGCTACTTTCGCTTCTCAACTCTTACGACAACCCTCGTAATCGTATGTTTTCGTTTTTTTTTCTAAGTTTCTTTTCGAATTGCTCTGACAACTCGAAAAATCATTAAGCCTCAAAAAACTCCCATTTTTCGTACGTAATTCCGATTCTTTTTCGACGTCACTTGACACTTCGATTCGGCAAACTGCCCGGACCCGAATTACACGAAAAAATGAAAGCCGCGACCACCGAAAAACCAGTTTTTATAGCACGCTCAATAATTTTCTCATCCTACACATATTTCTCTGACAAAACTCGTGAGCCACGATCCTGGCGGCAAAGAAAATAATAAAATTTTCAATTTTACAACGAAATCAACGGAACGACAATTTTTTTTTTGCACACAGTTATCGAGAAAAAGACTAAAAACAAAAGCGTCTGGTGAGTCAATAAAAAACGTGGGCCAGGATGGCCACCTGGGATGGTTCTGACCAGGCCGGTCCGTCGGACGACACAAATTTTTATCTCTTGGCGCACGCGTTGAACGCCACAGCTAATCCTCGGTCCTGCGACTATTATCCGGCGGCTGGAAATGTCGGCTATTCGCAGGAATCCATGGGGATGTATAACGCACCAGTGGATCGGGCATTTCAGAGCGGGGGGGCGTATCGGGACGCGGTTTACGGGTCAAGAGCGCTCGAAAGTTCGAGGCCTCACGTCGACAATAGAAATTGTTTTTTTGAGAACAATCAGCAGTCGCAAAAACTGGTGTACAGTAATCAGCTGATGAGTTGGGTCCCGGAGGAAGGGACGCCGAGGATCGTGGGATTTGGGAGTGAAAATTATGAAGCGGGTTACCCGGAGTATTCGAATTTGCAGGCGAGCGCCAACGAGTTTGTGCCGAGCGCAAAAAACACGCGAAAAAATTCTTTTTCGTCTTACAACGAGGGGGACGTCCAGCACAACGATTACCCGAGCGAAAGTTCGCAGAATTCTTCGTCCCATATATTCTTCAGCGACAATAGGAGTCGAGCGGGCGATCGGCGCTACGACAACGCGAAAAGTAGTAATTCTTATCGAGGGGCGTACAAGCCGCCACGTGGTCGTAATAATTACGAGCAAAATTATGGAGGAGGCCCGAGAGGCAACGGAGATGCGACGCCGATGAGCCAAGAATCTTCGATGCTTGGGGGGCAGCAATCTGAGGAAAACGCTCATCGAGGAAGCGCGAAAAACCCTCGAGCTCGCAACCAACAAAACAGATTCGGGAGCGACAGGTTCTCGAACAATCGTCACGAAAAGTCGAGGCCAGACAGAAGGAAAATGCAAGTCGCTACTCGGCAGAATCCTGGCGAGGCTTACCGCGAGGCCAAACCCAGTAACGAGGATCCCCGCGATAACCATAGTGTCCCGAACAATCGTGGAAAATGGGGCAGAAAGTATCAGAACGATAGATACGGTGGAAACAATCGTCAACAGAACGACAAACCCTATTCAGCGTCCACCGACTACGAGGAACAACAACAGAGTTTCGAGCCGACATCAGCCAATCCTGCGACGAGCACGAGACGCGAAAACAATCGTGAGACCGAGAAACCGTACAGAAGCGAAAGAACGCGTGGAAGACACAGAGATCCCTCCGCCAACTTTGATCCCACTGGCCATTATTACGATCAAACGCCAGAAAATCATGAACGAGAAAGTAACAAGTTCGACCGATCCAGGGACGATATTAAAAAATCACGAGAACCCCGCGACGAGGAGAATCAAAGCTGGAGACAGAAAGATAAAGCGCCGGTTAGGGGAGGAATGCCCAAAAAGTACAGCAAGAAGATTGAATTCGGTAAATAAATTTTTTCCTCAATTTTCATGATCACCCTAATTTTTCTATAAAATAAATGATCTCGTTGCATTCCAACGATGCAAACTTCATCCTCATTAATTTATTCACCATTCGTACGTCATGACGCAATTTTTCGTCGGTTTATAATCGTTGGAATTATTTAATCGTGCGCAGATGATGATGCCAGTCAGCGAGAACGACTAACCGAGTTATTAAACCAAGGACACTTGGAGTGTCTCATTTGCTGTGACAATATAAGGCAAAATGATCCAGTTTGGTCCTGCACCAACTGCCATCACGTGCTTCATCTCAAATGCCTGAAGAAATGGGCCGATTCATCGCAAAGCAGTTAGTTTTAGTTTTTCTTTCATCCTCGTACATCCTATTCGTCATTATTACATCCTCGTCATACATTAATATTATAGGTCACGTTACGCGTGACCTAAAAGTGAATTTCAAGATAAAGAAACATCAAGAATGAAAAACCCAAAACTAGAGGTCACTGACGTTCGGAGGGAGGCTTGGGGTCCAAAGACAAATACTTTTTCTATTAATTTGTTAAATCTTAGAAATCAATACAATTTCCGTATGTTTCTTTCGTTTAGACTTTAAAGAAAATCGTTTCATTGTCCTGATTGAATATTGAATCAGAACCATGAGCCCTGCTCAAGAAAAATCACAATTTTGCTGAATTCCAACGATGCAAACTTCGCCATTATATTAAATATGAAAATTTCTGTATCTTTGTGTGATAAAAAAATGTAATTAATTTGCAGAAAACGGTTGGCGATGTCCAGCCTGTCAGAACGTGAGTTTGACGGTGCCAGAGGTGTATTATTGTTTCTGTGGCAAAGCCAGAGCCCCGGAATGGAATCGTCGAGACGTCGCTCATTCTTGTGGCGAGATTTGCGGCCGTTTGCGAGCCAAAAATAATTGTGTTCACAAGTGCACTTTGCTTTGCCATCCAGGAGCATGTCCCGAATGCATTGCCATGGTCACGAGAAATTGTGGTTGTGAAAAAACTTCGCAGAGTCTAAAGTGCAGCACGACGACTCTCGTCGTTTGCGAATCCGTTTGCGAAAAGACCCTCAATTGTCGGATACACAATTGTGAAAAAAAATGCCATCACGCTGACTGCGGCCCTTGCGAAAAATCTTTGCACCAAGGTACGTCATTTTCTTCCACATTACATCGACAAAAATTCCGATTTTCTTTCTTCCTCGGGTCTACACTGGGTCAGAATGACCCGGGAATCAAATTTTTAGTTTATCATCACGAATCCTTGTTTCTCTACCGTTTTCCGAATTTCCGACGTTCCATGCTGTCAAAATGTCTCGAAAATTTGGGCCCAAACTTTTTTAAACTCAAAAGAGCTGAACTAAATTTTTTTTTGTCTACGTTTCTGCAGCTTGTCATTGCGGAAAGCACGAACGTGACGTCACGTGTGAAAACGATTTACCAGCGACGTACAGTTGCCTAGAAATCTGCGACAAATTGCTCGAATGCGGAAATCATCGGTGCGAAGAAATTTGCCATCCGGGCAACTGCGACTCTTGCGCATTGCAGCCGTCGGTGGTGAGCCATTGTTGTTGTGGACAAACGTCACTTACTGTGGAAAGGAAAACTTGCCTCGATCCTATTCCCACGTGCGACAAAGTCTGTGCGAAAAAATTGAAATGCGGACAACCGAGTAAGTGCGAAATTGCTTTGTGAACCGATCAGCGATTCCCCGGTCGATTTTGTCAAAGAAAAAATGAGAAAAAACCAAAATCGCCCCCACTTTTCCTTTCCACAGGCGATCCTCACACCTGCAAAGTCGATTGTCATCCAGGCGACTGTCCCGAATGCGAACTCACCACTAAAGTTCGATGTCGTTGTGGAAACATGGACCGCGAAATTGCCTGCAAAGAATTACGCTCCAAAGCGGACGACGCTCGTTGCCAAAAAAAATGCACGAAAAAACGATCCTGTGGCAAACACAAATGCAACCAACTTTGCTGCATCGATATTGAACATATTTGCCCCATGCCGTGCTCCAAAACTCTCAGTTGTGGTCGACACAGATGCCAATTATGCTGTCACAAAGGTAAGTTCATTTTTCTTCCAACAGATGTGCATATACGATCATTTATCAAATCATCATGGCCCTGTTTATCAAAAGAATCGATTGATCATTTTTTAACAGTAGCTAAAACGTTTTTTCCAACGAAAACTTTGAGCCCAAAGACTCGCTTCGAGATCGATGATCGATGATCGTTTTACAGGCAGATGCCAGCCTTGTCAAGAAATGAGTTTCGACGAGTTGCACTGCGAATGTGGTGCCTCGGTGATTTATCCTCCGGTGCCTTGTGGCACGAGAAGACCAACTTGCAGTCGTCCTTGCTCGCGTCAACATTCATGCGGCCACGAGGTTCTTCACAACTGTCACAGTGATCCAACTTGCCCACCATGTACCGTGCTAACTCAAAGATGGTGTTACGGCAAGCACGAAATAAGAAAAGCCGTGCCTTGCCACGTCAACGAAATCTCTTGTGGCTTGCCATGCAACAAACCCATCTCGTGCGGCAGACACAAGTGCATTACCCTCTGTCATCCTGGGGCTTGCGAAAAAACCGGGCAAATATGTGTTCAGCCATGCACAACCGCTCGCGAAATGTGCGGACACATTTGTGCTGCTCCCTGTCACGAAGGCAAATGCCCGGATACGCCTTGCAAAGAAATGGTCAAGGTACCGAATATTTTTTCATTTATAAATAATCTACCAACTTCTCTATGCATAAAATTGACAAATTTCGTTTTTATTTAACCGAACAAACGTCTTTCGCTATTTTTTTCCTTTTAAAAATAATCTGCGAAGTTTTTTACGCATAAAATTGAAAAAATTGCGTGTTTATTGAATCTTTTTCAGTTTTTTTTTTTCCTTTAAAAAATAATCTACGAAGTTATTGATGCATAAAATTGCTTTCAGGTGACGTGTAACTGCGGGAACAGGACGATGACTCGAGCGTGTGCGGAGAATTCTCGTGAGTTCCAGAGAATAGCGAGTGGAATATTGGCGAGTAAAATGGCGGATATGCAGTTGGGCCATTCGGTCGATCTCGAGGAGGTATTCGGCCAAGGTGCAAAAAAGCAAAACCAATTGAAAACCCTGGAGTGCAACGACGAGTGCAAAATAATAGCAAGGAATCGGCGCATTGCTCTTGGCCTGCAAATAGTTAATCCTGACGTCAGCGGCAAACTCATGCCGCGATATACAGAGACGATGAAGCAATGGGCCAAGAAAGACGCTCATTTTTGTCAAATGGTTCACGACAGACTGACCGAACTCGTTCAATTGGCTAAAACATCGAAGCACAAATCTCGCAGTTATTCTTTCGACAGTATGAATCGCGACAAACGAAATTTTATACATGAATCTTGTGAACATTTCGGATGCGAAAGTCAGGCTTACGATCAGGAACCGAAACGCAATGTCGTTGCGACTGCGGTCAAGGATAAGGTAATAAAAAAACCAATATTCTTTGGGGACTAATTGAATATTGACCCTTGGTAGAGACACATGGGTCTGGGGGACCCAGGCGTTTTTTTCGTTGTATTTCGTGCCATTCAAAAAGCGAAAAAAATTCGGAAAAGTTTTTTTTAGAAAAAGATCCCGTACTGGGTGATGAATAATAATTTGTTTTTTCGTTTGTTTCAGTGTTGGCTGCCAAGTTATAGCTTATTAGAAATTGTGCAACGAGAAAATGGTCAGCGCAAAGTGCCACGACCCATGCTCAATTCGTCTAAACCGAAATCAACTTTAAGGTTATTTGATTACAATTTAATAACAAAATTAATTCAAATTTCGATTATTTTGCCGATTTGGCTAAAAAAAAACGTCCGTTTTTTTTATAGCAATAAAAATGATTGATTTGATAAAGTTTTCTTTTTATTATATATTTTATTTCATTATTTAATTACAACTAAATAATTTTTAATATTTAATTAATATGGAAAAATGATTTAACATAAAAATTTATATTTTTAATGAAAATGATCGATTTTGTTCGTTTTCAGATTATCGGAAGTTCTTTCCTCAACCGCCAGGGCGAGTCAGAAACTAAAGCCTGTCTCTTCCACGTCCTCAAAGTCTCCAGAGCCTGAAATAGATTATTTTGATTTTCCGAACGGAAAAGGCGCCAGATTTTAGGGATCAATTCCATCTACGCGCGATGAAGTAAACTTAGCCCGACGCGTAAACTTTACTTTTTTCTTATCTTATTTTCTTTCCCTCGAGGAAATCCATCCGAATCGCGTCTCAATCACATTTATCACGTTCCCTCAATTTTCAATCATTTTCCACATGTATATATGTATAAAATGCACGCTTATCAGTTCCGGCGATATCGTCATACGAATTTAATCACATGCATATGTACATGGCGTTGAAATAACGAGAAACAAAGCGTCTCGCCTCCCGAAACGCTAATCACTCAATAACTCGAAAAAAAAAACAAATCCACGTATCGCGTGTCTCCAAAAAACACTCAAGAGATCAACGAAGTTTTCAACGACGATAAAATCCGGTAAAATCACAAATTCATCATCGCAGCCTCTTGGGTTTTTTTTTAATTTACATTTTGGGCAAGGAATTGCGGAGAAAATCGAATAAACGTGGAAGGAAACTGTCGAGTGTAATTTTTGTCTCGAACGAAACGACGAAACGATTTTTTCTGCAGCTTTCCCAAGGACAGGGAAAGGAACAATCATAGAGACGTCGGTTGCACGAAAATTCCATGTTTTTTTCGTTTTTTTTCGAGTTGGAACGAAAATTACGTCGACCTCGAGGTGGCCGGGGCGTTTTAGAGCTTCCGGAAATATTTTTGCAAGTCGAAAAAGTGATCCTGTCGATTTTAAAAAGATTCGGTGCCCTCGAGCCAAGTAAATCGATGCCCATAAAAATGAACATACAGTTTTTTTGGTCTGGTATTATTTTCCACGCTCCGTACCCCGAGTATTCGATTTTTCTACTGCATTTTCTTTTTAACGTGTAATTATTATCGTCGATACCTTTTTTCCGTTTAATCATGTTTCTCGTGCCGATTCTCGAGTTTTTTTCTCAGGGAATCGTACGAAAGATTAATTTTCACGTTGTTTCTTTTTTTTCCTCTTTTTTTTTAAATTTTTATTCATTGTGAAACGAAAAGCCGCCGGAGAATTTAATGAGAACCGTCGAAAGCTCCGCTGAAGGGGCAATCTGGGAATTAATTCGAAATTTTATAGCCACATCGTCGACGAGATTCTGTCACGAGAGCATCCCGTCGCTACATCAAATCTTGTGGGATTTATAATTTCACGCTGCTCCATTTCCATTTTATTTCCTTATACTGATTGGTAACCGACGAAACGTGATGAAATATAACAAACCAGTTGCAGGAAAATATCTCGACGTATTTTCATTTCTTACCCAAGAAACCCATCGAGTTCCCAAAGAATAATTACAATTTGCATCAATTACAACGCCGAATTGAATTTTACTCGTGAATTAATGCAGTTAATGAGCAAATTAACTTTTTTCAGTTGTAGACAGGATAGTTTTTGAATTTCGACCCTCAGTAGACACACATGGGTCTGGGGGACCCATTATGCGAATGAAATGAATTTCCTATTTTCGTATCGATTACGATTGAATAAAAATAGTAAAAAATAATTTTTATCCATCGCCCGGTCCAGCCTCTTTCTCTATAGATCCAAAACTCCTTTCCTGAATTTTTTCCGATTTTTCAAACGAGTCCAAGTACGTGAAAAACGATGGGGTCCCCCAGACCCATGTGTGCCTAGGGAGGCTTAATTGAATAAAAAATCTTCCTTATCGAATTACATCGAGGTCGTCGATTTTTCATCGATCAATCGATTGATCTGACTTCTCCGGATCCGGGCAAGTCCCTCGATGTTACAGGACAATGATAATATTGTTGGGTTTTCAAGTAAAAGAGTGAGAAATAAATCAGACTGATATTTCTAAGTTGAGAGATTTATTAAATAACCTTAAATATCTGAGACACAGAGTCCGAACATTCTCATAGTTTTATTGACATCGATCATATTAATTTTGTCTGTTTTGGTATTTGGCTATTTACATCATCAAACTGATCAAAGTTTCGATCACTTAATCACCTGAGCTTTGGTTCTCGTGCACTTGTTTTTATTTTCCGAGCAAAATTCACTATCGAGTCACGATAAGACTCGATAATCGAAATATCTTCTTTTTTTTTGTATCCCATGAATTTATCTTTGATTGGTCGATCAGGCTATCGAGTACGAATAACGCCACGTGGGCAAGTTTTAATTCGAACGAATTTTCGTCGTAGAAGCAAAAGAAAAACGGAAGCTCAGAGCTCCGAATTGAAAATATTCGGTTGATTGCAATTTCCGGCGTCTGATGACGATCTTTCCGGATGATCAGTCAATGAGCGCTATTTGTTTTTTTTTCCCAATCACCTTCAATGCTTGATTTCTTAGTCGGATATTGTCAATGACCAGGCTGAATGAAAAAATGGTATTGTGACAGAACGACGACTAATTAGTTCACATTTCGTCATCCATCAATCTCGATTCACTTTGTATTTTGAATCCGGTTCAACACTATTATTGTACAATCGCGTTTTCGTATATAAATAATTATATATCAGTGCTTTGTCTTTTAGAAGCAGAATATCTCTCTTGACTCCCCCAAATTTCATCCGATAAATATCTTCAATTAGTTAACACGAATATTTGGCACATCAAACATATAACGTATTTAAATTGTTCTAATCTCCCTAGTTCAAGTTTATCTAAGTCTCTGACTAGGAGCTAAATTTTAACATCTAAAAAGACGAATCGGGCGACGTCGTTGATCAATATAAATAAACAAGTTGGAACATTGCAATAGTGAGAATAAATCTGAGCTGGAGATGGCTCTTCTACGATACATATAGATGCATATCACATATAGAATCACAACACTGTCATAATTTTCATTTTTATCTTACCTTAAACCATTAAAAACGTTCATTTTAATTTGATTCAAGTATTAAATAGTTTTGTTGAACATTCAAGAGTAGGGCACTTGGAATAGGTTTCTTTCGATCATACTGAACTCTGCATCCTTGAAATTCAACGAAAAATATTTATTTTATTTATTATTTTGCGATTATTGACCGTAGTACGGTGACCTTATTTTTTTCACACCTATTCCGGTAACCTGGGGTCTGAATGACCCCAATTTTCAAAAATTCCTATCTCTGGTGAAATTTAACGAAAAGGCGTCAACAGGGCTCATTTTTTTTCGTTTCTTTTTAAATGCAGGGTCACGTGAGTCTGAGCAATTTTGCTTGGAGTCAAAAACTCGGTAAAATCATGAAGAACTGCACAAATTTTTCTGTTAAAATTATTTTTTTCGAGTATTTCAAAATTTTCTATAAAAAATCTCGGTTTTTTGTTGGATTCCAAAAATGCAGACTTTGTTTCTGGTTTCGTGTGTCATTAAAATTCTTCAGATTCGACTATTTGAGATACGAAAGACAAATATCTCAATAAAATCGATGAAACGAAAATCGAGTTGAGATTATCGAGGACGTAATTTGCCTATGAGAGTCTCCATTCCTCGTCTTTATATACAATATGCATTTTATTACAATTGTACGAAACCGGAGGGCAAGACGCGAAAAAGTATAAAAACATGAAGAGATCTGTGCAGCCTTGACGAAGCTGGAAGAGGATAACTTGTAGTTATCCGACTGATGATATTCTCTGATGAAAATCGCATCGAATGATTTTCTCATGTTTGAGCGATGCGCGAAGAGTAGAAAAATAAATTATTGAGAAAAATATATCCCAAAAATAAGAGACACACACACACACACACGTATCCTTTAGAAACTATAATTTCTAAATCCGAAAATATACGTGCAGGTACGAGGGTCCTTTGATTTTTTCATACGTTTTTTTTTCTTCCCTTTGTTTTTTTTTTTTATAGTTTTGTGTAAAATAGATTGTTTTGGATTTGTTTTTTATCATTGCTCGCTTCAGTTCGCGTGGAAATAGTCGATACGAGTAAAAACGAGTTGATTTTACTTTGAAGTATATAAAAAGTTGAGTATACAATATGTTCTTGAACACAGTTCCTCCTTCAGAATTTTTAACACTTTTCTATTGCTGCGCTATTTTTTTACGTTTTTTTTGTCATTTTTTTTTCTCGAGTCCATGAAATTTGAGAATTTCGCCTCGTGGGGGCAAAATTTCAGCACATTATCGCGACGTACACGCGAACGAAGCAAATCATTCAACAGGAAATTCGTTTTTTACTTCCGGCCTCTTCCCGGCATTCATAAACTTTTGAAAAATGTGTTTCGCCCAATTTGAACTTAAATTTAGACAACAGACGCGCCGCATTGAGAATACATACGTTGGCATTTTTTTCTATCGCTCTTTCTCGATATGTCGAGGTTTTTTCAGATTTTTTTCTTTTCTTACCAATTTTTTTCTCATCCTTCTCGGTTTTTATTGCTTTATATGTAAAGACCATCTCGAGCCTTCAATCCCGGACTATAACTTTGATAGTTTTTCAGATACTGATGTCTTGGGCTTATCGAAGGCTGCTTCGTGATGTTCGCCATTGCACAGCCCATTATCAATTCCAAGCCTCTGCACAACGTCTGATAAAACAGCCACGGCCATGCTCTCGGAAATTGTGTGGGTGTCGGTTGAGTTCCGTACTGCACAGTTTCCCCAAGAAGTCCTGGCGATTGGGAAGGGACAAAAAAGACGATTAACGACTGTCGCTGCGAGAACGAAATTTGGACAAACCCAGACTGCTCACCGTATGGACCGAATATTCGTAAAATATCTACGGCGCACAAAAGTATGCCCAGAATAGCAGTAGCATAGGTGACGTTCAAAACTCGTCGCATTTGCGATTTTTTAGCAGCTCCGGAATTCACGTCTGGTAAATATAACGGGGCATCGCTTTTTGATCGATTAACGTGAGCTATGTGATTGAGAATCGCATGGAGAGTGAAATCGTTTCCCTGTAAAATCCGAAATTCAACATTTTTTCAAAATTTCACTTTTAATTAGTTTTTATGGTAATCTTAGAATTTGGGATCGAAGGAAAATCTTTCGTTATTCGATTCGGTCGGGAAACAGCGATTGTTATATATTGGGCCGAGGAGTTATATGAGAATCGAGAGATTTTCGGGCAGATTTAGATTTTTGACCCTCCCTAGACACATCTGGGTCTGGGAGACCCTACGGTTTTTTTTTTTTTTAATGTACGTGGAATCGTTTGAAAAATCGAAAAATATTGGGAAAAGCAGTTTTGGATCAACAGCAAGAGAGTGTGCACTGGGGAAAACGAAAAATGAGGATTTCTCTGAATAATTCGTAAAAATATGAAAATATTGAAATGGAAAAAAATCAAAAATACTGAACCACCGATCTGTTGTCGTTGATTTGAGCGTCCGGAAGTAAGTTGCTCTCCGCAGTGATGTCTTCGGAGTCTTCCCTGTTTTTATCGTTTTTCCACGTGAGGCTTTTTTTCCTTGTTTTATGTTTGTCTTCGATGCTCGGTTTGTCGTTCATCAATGAGGCTTTTTCATTGCAGTCGGGTTGATCGGAGTCGGATTCCGATTTTTCATGGACTTCGATTTTTTCGGTGAGCATGGATTGATAGTGAGTGGGACTTTTGTCGAGAGTTCGGATGCTGATGTCGCTGCTGCGCCGGTTAATATTGAGCGGTCGCATTTGCGACAACTCGGAGTTTCTCCGGCTGTATGGGACGTCGGAATTTCTTCGTGATTCGGAGGATCTGCTGGGGGGAAACATGCTGTCGAAATCGGAGTTTCTCCGGGAGCCTGTTGGGCTGGCGTCCAAAACGCGAGGCAATCTTTGGTCCATATCGTTGGACAACATACGTTTCGGGGTGCGATTTCCGAAGTCGCTGTTTCTCCGCAATTTCGTGGCGAATTGTGATCCGCGATTTTTCTCGTGTCCAAAGTCCGACGATCGCCGAAGATCTTTGGTGCTTCCGGTGGGGGTTACCATTTCGGAATGTCTGCGCAATATTCCCTCCGGAGTTTTGACCCGCTCGGCGCTCCCGGCCGAGCGTTTTATCTCCGAAATCGGCGAGGTCTTATGCTCTTCCTCCTCGTTAATGAACCGCACGCTACAGTCGGAATTCCTTCGCGACGATGAACGTCCCGACGCGTCGCTTCCTCGTCGACTCGCTAACGAACTTCTCCGACTCGGCGACGACACCATTATTATTGGCAGGTTTATCGTCGAGGGCGTTGGGGTCGGCGGTCTCACGTATACTTCCGGTACAGTCGCCACTGGCTGACAATCACGACTCATTGACTTTGATGACGTCAGAGCGACGGAATCTCGCCTGCTGGCTTGAATCTTGCTGCCCGATGAGCAGATGCGATCTGAAATCATTTCGGAACAAAATTTCAACGATTTTTCAGCCGATTTTTATTCGGCCGAGATTTATTTTATTATTTTTCGTTCCCCATGAGAAAAAATTATTTGGATCGGTCTCATTGGCTCGTGACACGGAACGCTATGGAAACTTTTACTAAAAGTTACGTGCAGGAGCCTGCGTGGATAATGTGGGTCTCTTTGACCCGGGTGACGACTTTTTTCGAAAATTTTGTTTTTTCAATCGTTTCATTTTGAAATAAAACGGCTCCATAGACACACATGGGTCTGGGAGACCCTGAAGTTTTTTCATGGGGGTCCTTCTGACCCGAGCAACCATTTTTTTTCAAAAATTGGGTCCCCCAGACCCATGTGTGTCTACCGACGGGGAAAATAGAATCGATAGAGATTATTCCAGATTTCTTTCCTCTCCAAATACGTGAGATTTACGTGGCAGGACGACGACGACCCATATCATCCAGGGCGCCATGAAAATAATCATGATCCACGCAGATTTAATTATATTTTTACTTTTTTTGTTTCTTAATATTCTGCCAAATCTATTCTGTCATTCAAATGAACGTAAATGCTCGCTATTCATTCAACTATTTCAATTAAATCCTTCGAGTGGCTCCGAGAGATTGGCCAGCAATGAAAAAGTTTGAATTTCACCGTGACAATTGGTTCGGATTAAAATCCTGGAATGAAATCGATTGGAGAGGGATTTGTTTACCTTTGACGCTCGGAGTGGCCGCCAAATCCGGGCCATTCGATTGTTCGTTATCCTCCGTCACGTTCGTTTTATTGTTCGAGCCAAGCATTGTTGGTACCAGAGCTGCAGCTACGGAGCTCGCTAGATTGTTGTAGGGTGCTAGCATGGCAAGCTGCATTATTCCTACAGCCAAGCAATAAGCGTCAAGCGATAAGAGCAATCAGCCTAATTTCAAAAAACTCATATCTCCGGTAAAATTGAACAAAAAGGCCAAAACTTGGCTTCATTTTTTTCGTTTTCTAATGCAAAATCATCCGAATCTAGGGAAATTCTGTTTGGAGTGAAAAAATGAGTAAAAAATTCGGTAAAACTATGAAAAAAAGGGGAAAACGATAAATTCTAGAAACCTGGGCCCATAAACGATGCGAATTTTGAAAAATTCATATCTCCGGTCGAATTCAATGAAAAGTGTTCAACTAGGGCTAATACTTTTGGTTTTTTTTCTTGGCGATTGTCTTTGAAGGAAAAGAAAAATCGTCGAAAACGTGGTGAAACGATAAAAAGGGGAGAACGAAGGAAGAACGCCGCGGGATTACCGTTCTAGGCTCAAAATAGAAGCATCTACAAGTCCCAGAGAGTGAAAAATGCTCGATATACCTTTCTGATTTGCCGATAAGTTTTCCCTCGTAAGCATGTTGTTCGGCATCGTTCTTAAAAGATCCATGACTTTGTATCCAGCGTGGAGGAATGTCAGATAAAGTAGTATGCTCCACGTGAGAAAAACCGTTTGTACAACGTGCTTGGCTATAAAATGATGGTGATATGCGAGGGCAACATCGCTGGTGATGATGCACGAAAAATGGGCTGTGATGATGAAACTGAGACACGATTTCTTTTGGATTATCTCCGGACCAAACTTCAGCTGTGAAGCAGAAGAAAAATCCAATTTTGAGAAATAAATTTCTGCATTAAATCGCACCGAGTCTAACGATTTACAAAATTGCTAAGGGAAAACTTGTGTTTAGTATTTTATCGAGCAATTCGCGGAGTGCGATGGAAATCTTTGCTCGCTCCTCGCACGCACTACAAACCTGGGTCAGATGTAAAAATGCCAACTGTATGAGGCAGAAGGCCGAGGTCACGCAGGGAAATCCAATGTCCCACATTATCGAACCAATCACTTTTGGCATTGTCTGGAAAATTCAACACAACTCAATTATCACTTTTATACCTTATCTATGCGACCACAACTTTCCTATCATTTCGAGTTCAAGGTCAAAACTAACTTTCTCACAGTGCGATAGATCCTGCGGAGTCAAATGTCGACCTAACTGAATCTTAACATAAATACTTTTTTTTATTCCTAATTTATTTTTTTCATGCAGAGCGCTAATAAAAATTCAAAATTTATTTTAAAAAATGGAATATATTTTTGCATTTTTTCCTCGGAGTTTCTCGTTCGATTGAAAAAAGTCAACAATATATTTCGGAAATAATTCAATGGCCTGAATTCTAAGAGAAATTAAATCGACGAAAAAGTATGAAGAAAATTTATGTTGCACCATTCGTCATCCTTGGAACGCAACGATAGTTATATTTTTTATTAATTATTCTGATGATTGAGCCTCCGTAGACACACATGGGTCTGGGGGACCCATTAAGCGAGTAATTTGCAAATTATGAAAAATTCAACAAAACTCGTTTCGTGAATTTTTTTCAGATTTTTTAAACGATTCCAAATACAGTCAAAAAACACCTGGGTCCCCCAGACCCATATGTGTGTATGGATGGTCAATGCACTCGTTTGAATTTTCTAGTAAAATCAGTTTTCCAATGGTAAAAAAAATGTCCCATTATGAAAAAAAAAAAAACAAAAAAATCCTTGCATTTCGAGGATACGAAATTTTTAGTATTCTTTGAAAATCTCACCTCCTGAAGATTGTAAGGATCTATAAAGAGACAGCCCGATCTCGAGACTCCGAGTAAACACAAGAAAATATTGATGGTTGACATGAAAGGCCGACTGGAGATGAGGGATCTGTGGAGAAAAATAAAAAAGACATTAAAATCGACAATCAAAATGATGAATAGTTGGTCAAGCAAGATCGAAGATTTACCTCAAATTTAATATGGAAAAAAAGGTGTAGAAACTCAGTACAAAAAAGAGGCAGGCGAATCCGTAAGTGTGCAAAGGAAAAATCCATTTTAAATCCTGATTGACCGACACCAGCGAAGGAGTCGTTATCAAAAGCTTATCCAGCGAAATCGAACTCGGGCCATTCGATCCATTCGGCCAAAGGCAATTCTGCCCTGGTATCGTGGACGACGAATTCGTACCTACGCACAAAAACCACCATACATGTTCCCCCCAACCCCATGACACATTAAATATTCAGATAAAAAATGCATCAAAATTGATGGTTAAATGGCCAAATTTTACCGCAATTTAAACAACCAATCCAACAGGCATAAAATATTCCGAAAAAATCAAAATTATCAAAACGAAAAAAGCCAAAAATCGACGAAAAAAAAATTATCCCTGTAATCAAATATTCTGATGGAAAAAAAAATCAAAATTGATGGAAAAAACTGCCAAATTTTCAGGCGATTAAAACAACAAATACCCTAGAAAAATTGGCCGATTTATCCATAGTCTCTGGATCGTGGTTGTTCACCGCACATCACACTGATTCTATTGTTTCATCGAGGAAGCGCAAAACGGAAGAGAAAAAAAAAGGGACATGTGAAAAATTCGTTGGGCTTGATAATGGAAAATGAGGATGAATTTTTTTTTTTTTTTTGGGAAAATAATATAAAATAGAAAGAAGCGATAAGCGCGATGACGTTTGAGGAAGCAGCCAATGTCAGGAAGAGCACGAAAGTGCGGTGGCAGCAACAGGCTTCGGGTATAGTATCAAGTTGTATATACATAAACCTCTATCCAGTGATTTGATTCTCGCCCCTACCCCAACCACCCCGACCAACCCCTGAGACGATGTATTTGCGCGCACCAAAACGCCGCCTTCCCTCTCTCCCTCCCTCCCTCCCTCGCCCCCTCGCCCTCACCTCCTTCCCTTCTTCGCGCTCGCGAATATTGATCTCGTTCCCATCGAGCCTCGTAAGGGCGAGCATGCCCAGCCCGCTTTACCTATAAGCTCAGCCTAAATCATATCTACATCTATACAATTTATACGTGTATATATGAGAGGCCTTTACATTGTTTATTTTTGGGATTGAATTAGAGCATTGTTAGCCTCTCGCTCGTACAGCCACTTAAAACAAACTACACCATTCTCCACAGCTTTCTCCGATATTTCTCAACAGCATTTTTCATTCAACATTTTTTTCCATCTTTTTATTTCATCGAATAAAATTTTTTTTTTTTCATTTTAAATCTGTGCTTATCCAATTTTCCGAGACATGAAAAATCATTTCCTCGGCATTATTTTCCATGATTTTTATTTCATGGGATAAATATTATTTTTTGTTTTTAATGCGATCTGTGATCGGACAATTTTTTCGAGGCACGAAGAATCATTTTCTCGGCATTATTTTCCATAGAAACTTTACAAAATTATTTTTATTTCATGAATTCCATTTTTTTCATTAAAATCAAATCTCTGATGATTATTGGCCAGTTTTCCGGGACTTGAAAAATTTATCAGTCAAATTATTCAATCAATCTCAATGCAAACTCAAAGATATTGTTATTTCTTAAGGAATTTAAGGCTTTGATGAAAAAATTGAGGTTTTTCTGGTCCTGGAGAGCGCAACAGCTAATTATATCCGTAGGCTCATTAATCCATCGTGCTAATTGACTTATCCAAAGCAAATTCGACCCTCAGGCCTGATACGCTAATCGCCTACTCCCATGAATCGTGAATCGTGAAATGGAAATAGTTGACGCTAAATAATGTCGTTAAAAAAATAACAATTTCATTAATTCTCAAGATTTTTTACCGAATTTTTCAATTTTCCCAACCCTCCGTACACAAACCAGAACTAGCGCACTTCCCTATAGACACACATGGGTTTGGAAGACCCAAGCGTTTTGCAGGTTTGGTTAACGTTGCCTGCCTGAGTCGTTGCGTCTCAATCATCCCTTCAAAGTCAATTACCGGTGTCACGTCGAGCCGCTGAGCGTCTATATTTAGACGCGTAAATCAATTACATCATTGCCCTGATTAATTGCGTGACAGCCTCACTTTTTTCCTCAAATCTTTAGCCTCCCATTCGAGGCCAAAAATCACTTTTTTCTATGAGCCAAGTTAAACAAAAATAGTGTGGATTCGACAAAAAGAAGAAAAATCGCTATTAAGTGTACTCGGGGTCTGAAAGACCCCGAGGATGTTTTCAGCCCACGTGAATTTCTCAATTCAGACTATTTCTAACGCCTGAATTTTTGGCGATGAAAAACTTCGATGTAAAGAATTTGCAGAGTGTCGGGAGGAGGACGACGACCATCAAATGAAGCGACAACTAAATTTCAGTGAAAAAAATCGATGTTTTATTCGCTTTGGCTTGACCAACGTCGGACAGAACGAAAATAAACCTGTTCGCTCTCGTACTCGATTCTACTAATGTCTTTCCCGCTATTTACAGTAAAAAATGTTCGTTATTAATTAACAAGGAGGCCTCAACCCGATTAATCGATTTTTCAACCCCCCGAGCAAGATTCACGTCAAAAATTTACGTTTACGCAAGCTCCAAATGTCTCGGATGACCGTCGTCGAGCTTACTGAGTAGAAACGGTGTCAGCGAGCCCGGAAGTCAAGATTTTATGCGGTGTCTACCTCCGATCCGCTCGGACACTTCTCTGATGATTATCCCACAACCTGACTTGGTTTTCGAGGATTACGTCATGACGAATTCCGTGTTCATGTAAACCGCAAGCGGTGGCGAAGCCACGACGATCCCTGGGACGTTATTGTGCCCCCAAATCTCCACTCGATCCTCCGGAGGTCAGTGCAGCTGACAAGCCCGTGCGGCAACCAATTGAAGAAGAATAAATACCGGGCTGAGCACTTCCGAGTATTCGAGACTGCTCTGGCCGGACAATTTTTTGCACAGCAAATATTTGAAGACAAAAATTAACAAAAGAGATATGAGGCTCCAGAGCGCTCGAGCAATCGCCACGTTCATCATCCCCTCCATGTGCATCCGCATGAATATTATTGCACAGAAATATGTGTTAAGTCCGTCGGCAATGAAGAGCGGAGAAAACACTAACCACCAACCGGAATAGCCGACTAAAAAATGATCGTCCAATTTCAAGGCCAACAGGACCGTGAATATCGTCAGCGATATGAGATTTATCCAAATTTCAAATATCGTCAGTCCCAACCAATGCACCAACTCGTTCAGCGAAAATATCATCGTCTCTTTCGATTTTTCACTTTTTTTCCAACAGTTTTCTCAACTTTACCGCAAAAACATCTCCGCAAAACGAATTTTCACGAATTTTTTCCTCTCGTTCTCGCTATCTTAGCTTTTCCTTGCGTCGCCCATCATTTCGCATATTTCAGAGCTCCTATCGACACCGTT
Source organism: Campopleginae sp. 14b (assembly GCA_030522525.1). Taxonomy (NCBI): domain Eukaryota; kingdom Metazoa; phylum Arthropoda; class Insecta; order Hymenoptera; family Ichneumonidae; species Campopleginae sp. 14b. The sequence goes on from JAPYYS010000479.1 coordinate 46,545, forward strand.
TGATATACTCGGATGTGGATCGACGAGTTATGTCGATTCTTTATCTCATAGTCGCCCTCGTCGTCCACAGGTTCAAGGTCGTCTGCAAATTTTGGGCGATTCATTATTTTTAACTATTTTTTTAGGGAACATTATTTTTTTTCACCAAAGACGCAAGAAAATGAAAATTTCGCTGCAAAAAGTCATGGGAAACTCGTTTGCGGGGAAAAAAAACATTTTTAACTCGTTTTACCTATTAGATCGACGGTCGAGGTGTGGGTATCCAGTTCTAATGTTTCACGATGATTTTTTTTTAGCTGGAGTGCCAAATTGCAAGCTCTGTTGATTGCCGCACCGAGAGCATGAATTATTAGTTCAGGTTCACCGGAATCGAAAAGTTTCTCACATCTATTTAGCTGAGCCTGAGGCCACAAATATCGTCGTATCAATTACGTGATAACAATGTTATTTACTGCATGCACGAATAAAATAATAGAAGTTGATTTTTTGTTCGATAAGTTTGTGGATTATTAGGTGGGAAATTCTTACCTTAAAGTTCGTACGATTAGTGACGTATATGTCTTTGTTTCTCTTTGGAAAACAGAGAGGAACTCGTTTTTTTAAGACGTGTTTGTTGTCACCGTTTGGTTTTTCTCGGACTTGACTGTTAATATTTTCTTCGGAGTCTCGAAACACGAGTCGATCGGTTGTTTCGGCCATTCTGACATTTTTCACTGAAGATTTTGGACAATAATCGAACCACGTGACGCGTTACAGTCAAAAGTTTCATTCCATTGGCAATTTCCGTTGAGTTTATTTTCTATTGACCAATAGAGAACGACGTCGCTCGGAGAAATCTGTAAATCGCTTCGTTATACGATTATCGAATACCCACAAAAATCCTACACAGCGAGAGTCCTCATCGCGCACACACAACGCTTTTTCCTATCACAACAGAGCGACATAACCTCAAAACCTTTTTTGACTCTCGCCCCTCGTTTGCCAAACAGTGTGGCCGGTTTTTCGTCCTTCGCTTCTCATCGATTGATGGGCGATATTCCTTTTTTACACAACAGTACAATTTATCATCGCCAAAATTCAGTCCCCTTCGGTTACCCCGGAAGCGAACAGCAGCGGGATGAAAGACCCCGAAGCTGATCCGAAGAATATTATAAAGAGCCGCGAGCTCTTGTACAGGCTAATTATCAGGTAAACTTCGTCCCATCAAATCTTCGCAATCCATCTTTTTTAACATCCCAAGTTTTTGCACATATTCCCAAACCAAATCATTATTGACCCCACTTTTCCCATATTTTCCCATCGAAATATAACGAAATTCGTTCTACCCGGTCCATGTTAATTGCCCGATAAAAATAAAACAGCAAACTCAAGAAATCGTTCATAATAAAAAATCTCGATCAATTATTTCTATCCTTTCAATTTTAAGACATTAAAAAGTTTAGTCATCTGCTTGTTATTCTCCGATAAAGAACTGACAAGCTCTCTGTTTCCCCTCAAATAAACTTTTTGTTATTTGAAGAAATGAATTCTCTTCCTGGTAAATTTGACAAATCCTGGCTCAGCCTTAATCCTCCGTAGACCCACGGCCATTAGCACACTACCCCAGACACCCATGGGTGTGGGGGACCCAACCTTTTTTTATTGTAATTGGACTTGCTTAAAAAATCTGGAAAAATTCAGGAAAGTAGGATCGAGATAAAAAGAGCCTGAACTGGGTGATGGAAGATAGCTCCTTTTATTATTTTTATTCAACCATAATTGATACTGGAATCAAAAAACCCAGGCTATTTGCAGAATGGGTCCCCTAGACCCGTGTCTCTAGGGAGGCGGAAATAAGCCTACAATTTGAGAATAGGATGCTGCATTATTGGAATGCAACGAAATCTGCTTCTTCTTAATTGTGAAGCATACAATTTTTATTAAATATTAAAATAATAAATAAAAGATTTATCAATTATTACAATTACAATGATTAATAAAAAATTTATTAACTATTAGAATAATCAATAAAAAATTCATTGATTATTAAAAGAATGGATAAAAAATTCAATAATTATTAAAATAATCAATAAAAATTGGTTTTCTAACAGAAAAAACTTGATGCAAACAATATTTAATAGTCTCCTCATAATTCCAGCCAATTATTCTACGACGGGCACCAGACCCTGGCAGTGCAATTATCGAATTTGACGCAAGCGGAGCCGCCATGTCCGCCGTCGGACCGTCTCTTGTATTTAACGCTGCTAGGAATGTCGCACGAGCCGGACAGAGCGAAAAAAGAAAGTAGCCAGCAGAATGCTCCAACATTTGCGAATTACGACAACACGTTGGGGCCGGGATTGGATCTTGAATTTGAGACGGAAGCGCAGACCCAGGCGCCGGAGCCGGCGCAGTATGAGACGGCGTACGTCACGTCGCACAAGGGAAATTGTCGAGCGGGAGCGTTTTCGGCCGACGGTCAATTGATAGCGACGGGCTCGGTGGATGCGTCGATAAAGATTTTGGACGTAGACAGAATGTTGGCAAAGTCGGCACCGGACGAAATGGCTCCGGGAGATCAAGGCGGAGGTCACCCGGTGATCCGGACGCTGTACGATCATCTGGAGGAAGTGACTTGCCTGGAATTCCATCCCCGAGAGCCGATCCTTGTCTCCGGCAGCCGAGACTTCACCGTCAAACTTTTTGACTTCAGCAAAGCGAGCGTGAAGAAAGCCTTTCGTACGATAACCGACGCCGACCAAATCCGATGTCTGTCTTTCCACCCGAGCGGCGATTACCTCGTCGTTGGTACAAACCATCCCGTCGTACGTTTGTACAACGTCAACACCGCCCAATGCTTTGTCTGCAGCATTCCCAGCCATCAACACACCGCCGGAATCACAAGCATTAAATATGCTTTGGACGCTAAGACTTACGCCACCGCTGGCAAAGACGGTAGTATCAAGTTGTGGGACGGAGTGTCCCACAAGTGTATCAATACTTTTGTTAAAGCTCACGACGGCTACGAGGTATGCTCCGTGACATTCACGAGAAACGGAAAGGTAAGAAATTATAGAAAAATAAAAAACAAATGCTGAGGTTTTTCAATTTTCTCTCAATTTTTCTCATTAAATTCATAAAATTCCTATTAAAATAAGAAAAACGAAGATTCCGTAACGAGTTGATGAGAAAATAATTAATTTCTATTCTGACCTCCCGAATTTTTCAGTATTTGCTGTCATCGGGTAAAGACTCTTTGATCAAGTTGTGGGAATTATCGACGAGTCGATGCTTAATAGCGTACACGGGTGCAGGAACGACTGGTGAGTTTTTAAGGACAATTCTTTATCCAAAAAATTTGATTAACTCTTTCCGTAGACGCACATGGGTCTGGGGGACCCGTGTGCGAATAACGTGAATTTCTCCGATGAATTTTTTCCAATTTTTCGAACAAGTCCAAATACAATTAAAAAAACGTAGGGTCTCCCAGACCCATGTGTGTCCAGGGAGGTGCCTCAATACAAAACTCCTCTCCTGATTTTTTTCCGATTTTTTAAACAAGTCCAAATACGCTTTAAACAGCGATTGCTTGCCCAGACCCATGTGTGTCTACCGAGGGTTCATTATTTAGGCATAATTCAGGATAATCTAAATTTACCATTTGCAGGCAAACAAGAACACAAGGCTCAAGCGATTTTCAACCACACCGAAGATTACGTAATGTTCCCGGACGAGGCGACGACTTCATTGTGTGCGTGGAATTCACGTAACGCATCGCGCAAGCAATTATTATCATTGGGACACAACGGGCCAGTCCGACTGATCGTCCATTCACCAACAGCTCCAGCTTTTTTGACATGCAGCGACGATTTCAGGGCGAGATTTTGGTTCCGGAGGATGCCGACCCATTGAGATCGCGACTGCAAAAACGAACCATTATTTTTATACGATTTTCCTCATACCGAAAACAATTATCTATAAGAATTTTTCTCATATCTCGATTGTCGACTCGAAGAAACAAAACATACCATTTTTTTCGTCAACAAAACTCGTCGAAACGTTATTTTGTGTATTTTTATTTATTTTCATTAAATCAACCAGATCGAAGAAACGAATGGGACATAATAAATCACTGCAGCCGACTCCGAAATCTGCGGGTCGCTCGATGCACAGGTGAGTGACAAAGCGACACGAGCTTTTCAAATCCAATAATGATCGTACATGCAATTTTTCTTTTCTCCTTTCAGCTCGAGAGTCTCTGTCCAAATTCGGAAACAGCGTATCGTTTGCAAAAGTTTTTTTTTACTGTAAATGAAAGAGAAACGAAATTTTTTTCGAATTCTGTAGAATTTTTTCAATGGAGTTGCCGGAAGTAACGAAATTAATGACGAAATATCGGTTTAGTAGGGAAATCGAATTTTGACCATTTTTTGGATTGATTTTTTGGAGTTTTTTGGGAATTTTGGAAAAAATATGAATTTGAAATTTTACCGCCAACGTCAAATGGTGGCGGGCTTGTCTTTGGCGTTCTCTGCTATCTCATCTCTCGGAGAAAAGCTTGCGGAAACGGCTGAGAAGATGGCGCGGTCGAACTCCCGCTCCGCGTTTTTGACGATGTCACGTGACCCACGCTTAACCGCCATCTTTGCTTAGCCGTATAAACAGTGTGTGCGGGGCCCGGTTGCATAGCGCGAATTTCTCTTCAATAAAGAACGTTTATTTGGGTGTTTTAGTGAAACTGAAAGCGGAAAAAAATGTCCGATATGAAGGCAGAGTCAAAGAACGACAAAGGGGTCGAGGATTCCTCCAAGGTATGAGAAAAATGGCTATCGGGTTGAAAATAAAGAAGAAAAAAAGGAATCGTGTAGCCCCCTCTCTTGCCCCCTCCCCTCCCATCGCTTAAGTTTCTTTCTCCGTCTCTCTCTTTCCCTCGTTCTTTCTGTCTTCGTCAAGCCGAGTTTTCATGCTTGTGTGTTGGTCTTTCACGGCGTGTGTCGGTTTATCATTCATTCGTAAGAAATACGGTAAGCGCGACGCTGTGTGTGATTCGGAGAATAAGAGGAGAAAACATTTTCGTGCATTCGTGATTATTTGGCTCGAGTCTCGATCTTCAATGTTTACCCGCGTTATCGGATACTCATTCAAGTGAAAATATACAATTTGCCCATTATTTCGCGCCTGATTTGCAAAAAAATAATTAACCGTACGTCTGTAACAACGTCAAGCGCGTTCCATTATTTTTTTCATTCTACAGCTTCGCTCTCCTGCACCTCCTTTATTGGCGAAGATGGTGCATATGTTTTGTGCGTGTCTGTGTGTGTTGTGTGTAGTTATTTTTTTTCTTTTATTTTGTCTATTTGTGCGAGTGAGTTGGGGCGACGAGAGCTTCGCGGCGGCAGCAGCACCACGCCGGCCACTAGTCTCTCTGAAAAAGGCGGGAAATCTCTCGAGTCCCACTCCAACAAACTTTTCTCTTTACCTCTAATATTGTTTTGTTCTTTTTTCATTTTCACCTCATTTTTGTTCGGTTGCTTATGATAAATGCGCGTTTCTTTGGCTCTAACCGGTGAATGACATTTTTTTCGGTGACTTCGGTTCTCGCGACGCGGGAAAATCAAAACAAAATGAGTTTTGACGCGGTTCAATGGTCCCTGATACGCTTCTTATCGCGTCGAGTCGGGCAATTATCGTGCCACACACTAACCGCCGTATATTTTTTTCTCTTTTTGTATCGCAATGCAAACGCCATTTCCCCCACTCGAATAAATACATTCATCCGCGTTTAGCATTGCCTTATTTTCTATAATTCGTCGTGAAAGATCCAAGTAGATTATTATTGTGATCGATATTTATTCCGATTGGTCAATGCGGCGATAAAAATTCTTGTTATCGCGCATTTTCCGTAGCTCGCGATGACAAGTCGCTGCATTTTATTCAAGCGATTGCGATGGTTTTTTTCTCAATGTTTACTTCCTTCTTCTTCATGCCTTTTTTTTCTTTCGTATATTCGCAGGAGCAATCGACTGAGGAAAAGCCAACGGCGACGAAAAATAAACGCGGCGCAACCAAAAGACTGGCATCCCTCGAAAAAACCGTACAAAGTAACGACGCGGCGATGAAGGTAAATAAATCGTAAAAATCATCCAACTTTATTCGTTTTTTTCTCCTTTTTTTTTTTTTATGAATTCGTTAAAAAATCGTAAAAAATTGAAAATCGAAAGAAATGTCGTCTCGACATCCAAGGCTTTCCTGTAGCATTTTTTCTCCTCCGGCGTAGCTTCCCCGCCAATTTTATTACCAACACCAACACCAGTGCAGCACAAGCATTGACTGCGTGTGTGCGTGAGCGCGTCGTCGGGCGAGCCGGCTGTTTTCTCGGTTAGCCGCCGGGGCGGGACCGCGGGGGGTAGCGCCGGAGTCGCGCAAAGGCTTTCCGAGTGGAAACGGAGGAGGAGGGGAGGGGAGGGGGGGACTATAGTATACGCGCGGTACTGGTGTTCGTGTGCATGACACTCGACGATACCGATACGGACGTAGGGGGCGAGATGGAACGTCGAAGCTTCCGGTTTCCGTGACCGCTCGATGGCGTGGCGGGATTTTCGAACTAGCGGAATAAGCGACTCATGAAAATTTCATAATTCCCACAAACAGTCTTCATTTTTTCGCTTCTTTCTTAAATTTCCAATCTTTTCCATTTTCATGTCATTGGCTCCGAATGGCGACGTGAATTTTTCTATTTTTTTTTTTCTTACTCTAAAACGTAATAAAACGGAAATTTCAAATGCTCGCCAAAATCCTTTCGCTTTCTTTCGCTGACTTTTATTTAATTTCTAAGCTTTGCTTGTGTAACCTTGAGGCAATAAATATAAATAAAATTGAAAAATAACAAAAATCATGATAAAAATTACAAAAAAATAACAGAAAAAAAGAAAAAAAATACAATTCAGGCAAAATAACAAAAAAAAGAAAATAAAAAATAGGAAATGGTAAAATTAAGATGTGAAACGACAGGAGAAAAATATGTGGAAAAAATAAAAATGAGAGGAAAAATAATAAATCAGCAAAACATTGAAATTGAAATTTTCGACTAAAAAAATGTTTGTTTGTTTGTTTTCTTAATATACAGAATTTAAACGCATCGGTGGGTGGTGAGATCGAAGGGAGAAGGCGTACGCGTAGTTCGGCGCGAGGTTTAGCAGCGCCAACGCCAGCGCCGTCGCCTCCAAAGAAGGAGAAACGTGAACCAGCGACGAAAGGAACGGGACGGGGACGCGGTCGTCCGAAGAGACAAGATAATAAAAACAACGAAAACAACACAGACGAGGAGGCGCCGAACAACAAGAACGACACGAAGGGACAGTCCGAGGACGAATCTTCGAAAATGGAAGTGGAGGCGGTGAAAGAAACTAAAGAGTCGAAAGCGTCCGATAACGAGGAAACGAAAAACACCGAAGAATCGGAAGCCAACGATAGCAACGCCGATAAATCGAACGACGCCAACTCCAAGGACGAAAAGTCGACGGAAGAGTCTGAAAACTCGGCCGAAGATTGCAAAAGCAACAACGACGACAACAAGAAAGATAACGATCCTAAGGACAGCTCTGACTCCAGTCAAGACGCAACAGAAACTCCTAAAACCGACGCCAACTCCGCTCCACCCGGCACAACCTCCACGACAAAGACCGAGTCACTAAATCCCTCCACTACCGACACTCCCGCTGAGGAAAACAAGGAATAACCTTCCTCTCACTGCTCTATCACCCGCGTAAGTCACATCTTATGATTTGTGCAATTTTCACTCTTTCTCTTATTCTTTTCCTATTTTAAAACCCAACAATCAATAACAATATCGATTCAAAACAAAAAAACAACCACTTTTCCTCATTATTCCAACATTTTCTATGGTTTTTCGTGCGATAAACCACGTGCTCCCGTCTCAAATAGCGAAAGCAATTAATTCGCATTCGCCCGGTCTCTCAATTATTTCTAAATCCTTAAATCCGACCATTTCGTCAATCCAAACGAAAAATTACGCCAATCGATTCAAAAAATCTTTTTTTTTTATCACCAAACAAAAAAACACACTTGGACGGATCGGAGCAATGAAAAATCTTTGCCAAAACCCAATTCTCGGCCATTTCACACGCCAAATCTTTTAATCTCCCTCAACAAATCACATTTTTATAAATTCTCCAATATTCTTCTTATAAACAAACAAACAATAATAATTGATAGATTATTACGATGGATTATTAACATTTAAGTACTAGATTGTAATTTTTGAATGTACGGAAAAATGATAATTAAATTGACAAATACATTAATTTACTATAGCTTACTATTGTTTTTTATCCGTGTGACCTTGAAATATGACGTTTTTTTTATAAATTGCATGATTTTTCTTCGTTATAGCGAGACGAAGGGGCGGCGCACACATCGGAGCTTCCTCACGTCTATTTTCATTAATTGACACCTTATCCTTGATCGTTGAGCTAATGAGCCGCATCGACTCGCGGACACGGTTCGAGTTTTCCAAAAAAATGACAAAAAACGTCAAAAATGAGGAAATTTTCAAAACAGATTAATAAACTGCCAATTTTTGTGTTGACGTTGTAAAAAAAATGTAAAATCGTCGGGTTGAGAAAAAAAAATGAAGCAGAAGCTTTTTCGGCTCTTCCGGAAATGGCCGGGACGATAAGTCGCACTTTTTGGGCAGCGGGAACAAGACAGGTGGAGAGCAGTAACCATTGTTCATGTACAATGATAATATTGTAAAATATATTTAATATGGACTTACAAAACCGGAAGTTTGTTTTTCCGCGTCGTTTTCTTCGGAAAACTGGGATTTCTCGAGTTTTCCGCACTAACTTTTTTATTTGCACAAAATAATTTATTTCTCATGACAAAGGAATGAAAATGTAAAAATAACTCAATTTACTTATTCTGTCCATCTGTGACAACAAAGCGGGTTCGTACAGACGTAATACAGTCTCATTTCTTCCTCAGCCCTGCGGGTCTGTGCCTGGAAAAACACAGACTCTCGGTGATTACATTTCGGACAAGGATGATCCTCCGTCCTTGGCAACGTCGGGTCCGATATGACATCGGCCACGATGTGCGTCAATTCGCTATTAAAATGAAGAAAGAAAAAAATGTATAAATGAAAAATCTCATAAAAATGAAATTTAAATGAAAGCCGCAACTTTTTGACACAACTCACTCAATTTCGTGCATGATTTTGTTAACGTAGATGCAATTGCTGTCGGCGAGTTGCTTGAAGTCGCAATTGCGACACTGCAGAGAAAAGAAAATATAAATTTCTGGGCCATTTTTTCAAATCGTCGTAATTCGGCGTCTTGGTCTTTGAGATAAAAGAATATTTTTCGTCTTAACACGCTGCACGAATTCACGGAATTTCTCAAGTATGAAATTCCCTGTAACCTTCAAAATAATGAGCTTGACGGTTTTTTTCTGATGAATTTTTTTTGGTAGGAGATTCCGGACGAAATAACCGCTGGATGGGAACGCGAAAACTCGATACGAAACCGCCTGATTCAATATTTCACTCGAATACATGAGAACCAGTTGGTTGTGCGTTCAATCAATTGAGGTTTATAGAAACTTTCGTCATTTTTATCACGAACGTCGATGTTTATGCTGAATTTTTATGAATTTTTTTGCAATTTCGGGATCAGAATGTTTTTGAGGTTATGGAGACGACTTACCGAATACATAAGCACTTTGTTCTCCTTGTCCTCCCTCGGGTATAACATGTTGTTGCATTCTTGACAGAATCTTATGCCAACGAAGCCTGGACCATCACTGTGCGAATCGTATCCCGCGATTTTTGCCATTTCTAATGATTTTTATTGTCAATTGTGACGCTTGTTTCTTTTACACTTCCGACACGCCGACACTTCCCTTCAAAATTGCTATGTATGCTACGACGCGGCGCGGTATTGTTGTGGACAACTAACGAAGCTGTCGTGCATGTTTTTGTGCTCGGTCGGGCGTGCAGAAGTCCTTTCTGCTCGGCAGAGAGCCGCCATATTTACAAAACATTTTTGGAGGTTATAAATCTCGATGGGAAAATATCAGACACGTCGGAGTAGTCGGGCATCCCATTATTTATTTTTTGAAAAAACCGAAACTCCTAGAACATTTAATAGAAATACTTTATTAATGCGTCTTCGTGTTTGTACAAATATAGAATAACAACGAAGGCCATTGAGAGGGTTATTTACAAAGTTTTAAACAATTATTGACGTGCGCATCAATGGGATAAAAAACGCGAATGAATTTTCTTACGAATCGAGTGATTCTATTGATTCGATGTCATCGGACAGTGAATAATCGACCACACGCGAAAGTTGACATCGTCGAAAATGCAGCGAAAACTCATTATTTTTCTAAGCAGAGCCCAAAATTGTCATAAATTCATTAACGACGATCAATTACCAAAATAATTCATGGAAAATACATTTTTCGAAGATGCACGTTCCGCGGTACGATTGATCGGTGCCTCGAGCAGCACGTGAGTTCAGCCTTTAGCGTTTGAGAGGTAACGAGAAATGCAGTTTTTTTATGTTTTCTCAAAAAATCGTTCCGGCGATAAGTAATTCGACCTATCCCTTGTTTTTTTTTTAATCTTCAACACAGCCTACAAATGATTCATACATCGACATATTTTTTCAACCCTTACGAGACCTAAAATTATTATTATCTCGTCTCTTCCATACAAATTATCTGGAGCCTGATTTTGCGTTGATTTTTGAGATAAATTCCATCGCCTGGTTGTCGCCTTTGCGATGCTCCAGAGCACGGATGACGTCGGTGTCTGAAAAATGAAATTCCAGTGTAAAATTTCGGAATAACGACGAAAAAAATGTAAAAAATTGTGTCCAGAGAAATCATTTGTTTTTCTACCTCTGTCCGTTGGCCGGGAGAGTTTCAGGTGAATTTGTTCAAGAGACTCAATGCTGTGTTCCTGGCTGGTGGAGGGAATCTGGTTAAATTGTAAAAAAGCCTCTGCCATGAACCTGGTCCTCAAGAAATCTTTGTCCTTGACCTCGAAAACCAAAATGGCGTCTTCCAAGTTTCTCTGTTCGGTGGTCAAGGGTCTGCGACCAGAAAAATACAAAATTTCCATTTTTTTTGCTCTGACGACGTGGAAAAAAGGGAAAAAATGGAAAGAAAAATCACTTACATGGTCAGAGTCTCGTCGAACAGTGGGAAAAGCGTCTCTTTCTGCACGTGAGTTTTCGGCGTTTTTATTTCGTTGAATTTTTCTTCTGGCAGTAATCTCAACTTCACGTACGCGTCGCATTTGCCTGCGATAAAAAAACCAATCATATTAGATAAAGATAAATGATGCATTTCCCAATATAATCCGTGGAATTCCCAACGTGAACCGATTCATGCAGGTATGATGAATCATGACGATTCTCTGTAAACGAATTACCGCGAAAAATCAAGACGATGCAAAAGTCGCGTCACATCGGAACTACGAGAAAAATGGAGTTTCTGATCGGCAACAAATGACCGAGATCGATCGACTGGTTAACTATTTTCTATCGAATCACATTTTCGTGCCATGCATTTGTCCTCAGTCCTTGGTCGATAAAAGAATAATAAAAAACAAAGAAAAACAATGGCAGGCATTATGACACTAAAAATAATACGAAATAGGAAAATGACACTTTGAAAATTGGACTTTCTTGAGGAAAGAGCAAGTTCCATATTCAAGATGATTTTACATACTTGTCTTCATCTCTCTCAGTCTTTGTTTAGATTTTGAATGAAGCTTGCGCTCGATAGTCGACAGCTTGCCTATAAAATCGCCTACAAAATTGAAAGAATAAAGAACAAAAAGCTCGGAATTAATAGCAAGCGAGAGATCGAGTTTTTTTTTTGATCTTGGGAGGATTTTTCATTTTTACTGATCCAGCGAGTAGCTAATTATTTTCTTGCTGGTTTCTCGTCCGGAGGTTTCCCAGGAAATTCATAACAACCGAGCCAATAATTTGAAAATCTTACCATTGCTGTCCATAGGTCGCAAATTTCTTGCATTAAGGATTTGCACGTTCAGTGAATTGTCGACAAACTGGGCCCGGACCGTCAGCATCCCGTGGACCGATTCATCCGGATCTTTCTGTTCCTGAACCCTGTCCAGGTTGTACCGATGTATCAACTCCGCTGTCTCCATGCCGTGCAACTTCAACAGATGCTCGATCTTCTCCAAAACCTGAACGTTCGCTGTCTCGTCCCCACCGAGATTGAAAAAGCGGATTAACGTGTGCAGCGTCCGGTGGAGGTTCGAGTAAAACGAGGGTGGCCTTCTCTTCTGTGAATTGAGAAAGATCATAGAAAGTTTCATTCGGGATTCGTTTGGATTAAAAAAACAGGTACGAAAAAAATGTCATGATTTTAAATGGAACGAGAAATTAATAGAAAAACGTGGGGGCAAGTTGAATTTCATGAATTTTGGCTCACCCCAAGATTGTTATTGACCAATTGATAGAGAGTTTCGGACATGATTTGCCAAATTACGAGGAGGATTCTCTGGAAGTTGTCGTCGTTGAGATTGTCGTGAAGGATGGTGATGTTTTCGTCCAAGTATCGGAGCAATCGGTCGAGAGCATTGCTGGTAGTATCGACGAGTTCGGCGCCTTCGACGAGGTATCTGCTCATGGCAGGAGCCATTTTATTGGCGACGACTTCGAGTAGCTCGATGATTTTGTTCTTGACAGTGTCGGTGGCGTTGTCGATTATGAGTTCGAGGGTTTGTCGACAGCGATCAGCTTCCTGCTGAGTTTTGTTCTCAGCCAAGGCGTCTACGATGCCTTGGAGGCCAAGGTCATTCGCCCAGGGTTTGATCGACGATCTTATGTAGTCGATATTGTTTATGGCCAAACACCAAGCAGTCGAAACTTCGAATTTTTTTTCGTACACGCTGCTCGTGTTGTCGTTCTCTTGATCGGTTTGGGTGACTTTTTCAACCTTCGCTGACATCATGTCGGCATAGGCGATCGAGCATTTGCAAATGTCCTAGAAAAACAAAAATATTTTCTTAAAATAATGAAATATAATTAATGGAAATAATTTTTTTTTTAATTCGAAAAAAAAGAAAAAAAAAAAAAAAAACAATAACCATATAAATAAATAAATAAAATTAAGTTATGCGATTAAATTTTGGGTGAGTCAAGCAGAAATTTCTATAGAACTCACGTCGATGATTTTAGCGATGAAAGTGTACGAGCCTTCGATGTCCGGCCAGGCCAATTGAGTCCAGAAAATTTTGATCTGACAAAAAATGCCCAAAGTGTCGACAGCGCTCGAGCTGTACAAAACGCTTGAATCAACAGGTTGGAGTGTGTCGAATTTGACAGCTCTGTCGATCCTCGTGAGTGCCTTGTACACGGCCATGTCAAGCCAATGAGCAACTCCAGCTCTGAACCAATCGTGATAGCTCTGAATCTTCATGTTGTCGAGGCCATCGATGCACAAGACTTGGCCGAGCCTAAGGACAATAAATCGACACAAATAATTGTTTTTTCTTCATTTTTTTTTTCTACCAAATTAATTGATCGATCATTAGTTGATTGATTAATTAATTAATTAATTAATTACTCACACAGCGAATCTCTGGAGTGTCAGATACAACTCGAACAGCGTCGTGCCCAGCGACAACTCTGCATCGTCGTTGTTTTCCACTTCGATACGTTTGAGCCTCAGGCAAACGTCCTCGACGATTATCATGCACAGATCGCTCACTCGTTTCTCATACATTATGTACAGGGTCCGGGCGTATGGGAAATTCACTTTTCTGTAAAAAAACGTCCATTTTTTATTGAGGGTTTACAGATCCCAGTAAATTTGTTATCCCGCGGTTCTTAAATCTCCGTAGAGATATGACAATTATCCCACGTCCCTAGAGACACATGGGTCTGGGGGACCCAATCCTTTTTTCATCGTTGGACTCGTTAAAAAAATGTGAAAAAATTCAGGAAAATAGTTGTCGATTTATAGAAAGAGATAAATTCACGCTATTGGGTTAATGGGTCCCACAGACCCATATGTCTCTACCAAGGGATAAATAACTATTTTTCAGTGATCAGGAGCCATGGGTGTGAGAAATTATATCAGAAAATTAATGACCTCGAAGTTTCCATCGAAATTTAATAAAATTTTTCGTGGCATTCCGACGATTGAAAATAAAAATAAAAAATCCCGCAACTGGAAAAGTTACTTTTGGGTTGTGCACTTACTTGATGAACATTCTGTCGTATATTTCCGCTGCTCTTTGAAGATCGGCTCTGACCAATTGTATTATTTTTATGTGCAGTTTTATGGCATCTTCGTCAGTGTCCGAGTCCGGGGTATTGTTTTGCAAAATGTGATCCCACCACTCGGCGCCACCTTGAATTACGGTGAATTCCAGTGCCTGCAGAACGTCGACCCTGTGGCCATCGGGCTCGGGGAACCAGGCGTACATTTTCGTAGGAAACAAATCAAAATCTTCAGGAACTTGTAACGTCGCAATGGAAGAAAGAATTCTGCAAAGAAAAATAATTATTGGATTAATAAAAATAAATGCATTTTCTATTAAATAAATAAATAAACAAATGAATAAATAAACAAATAAATAAATAAGTAAATAAATGAATAAATAAATAAATAAATAAAAATGAAAAAAAAAATTGGTACCCCAAAACTGCGGCCATCTGTGCCATCGAGTTTTTGTCGCCATCGGCGAGTCTCCTAATTTTTCTAATGCTGTTGAAACACGAATGCAAAAGTTTTCTCGTTGCGTCCCAAAATAAAATGACCTCGTCGTTGGAGAAGAGTCCGCTCTCGAGAGGCCTCAGTAATTCCATTGCCAATTTGTTAAAAACAGCAAAATGCAGCGGATGCTTTTGATGGATTCTCGAGTATTCGACCCATTGCGACAACGAGACGTTTCTCGCGAGCAAACCTTTTTGCGCACGATGCTGAAGCACCAACGCTTCCGCAGCTGCCGACCATCTTCCGCACCAACAATACTTTTCCAGCTTTTCTGTTTCGAGCTCGTGCAGCAACAAAATTCTCAACAAATGACGATGCTCTTGGGCGGCTACGCGCGTATTGTGCTCCGCACTGAATGCCAACCTCAGTCGCACTACTCCACGACGTTTCGATTTGTGCTTCTTCTCTAGCGAGTACCACATCGTGTGTCCCGTCACTGGAATATCCTGGAAATTTCAAACTTTCATTATCACGACGTATTTTCATCGTTTTACCGAATTTTTCGCTCATTTTTTTACTTCCAGCTAAATCGCCCCAGACTCATGGGAGGCTACATGCAAAAAACGAAAAGAATGAGCCCGAGTTGAAGGCTTTTCCTTAAATTTTACCGGAGATATGAATTTTTCAACAATTGGGGTCATTTTGACCCCCGCTTCACGGAACAGGTGAAACAAAAGTAACAACAAAAAATTTAAAAAAACGTGACATACCTTTAAGGATATTCTACTGCGTCCAATGAATTCGTTGTCGTGACTTCCGGTCGTCGCAGTTACAGCGATTTCTTTGGCAAGTTTGACTAGCCCTCTGACTCCCTTAACGTCCTTAACTTTACTCATTTTTTCTGGTACCGTTTCCGCAGCATCAAAATCCCTAAGAAGAGTCGACAAATTAGCCATGCGATTCGTCATTCCTCGATAATCATTTATTTCTCCTCATTTATTCAAGTTCCACGTGCTTTTATTAGACTCACCAGACTTCGAGGCAAAGTGCATCGTGTTCCGCGTCCTCCAACGGCCTGAAAATAATAAAACCATCAAATTTAATCACCGCAATGAAATATCCCTCGTCCATTCCCCAACTTTGTCGATCATCAGCCGCTCATTATACCGAATCGAGGAATTTATTCATATAATTAAACTCACAGCTCAAAGTGTTCCTCCCAGACTGGACTGAGGGTTGCTGTTTTAACTGCCGTATTGTACCGTCGAGTCGGAGTTGATTCCAGATACAGAGCACAGAAAGGATCGCTCTTGCCATTCGCGTCTTTTGAAACTAATTCTTTAGCCTCTATGACCTCTACATTGAGGTGCATCACCGGAGCCTAAAAATGAATTTTCTTTTCTCTCTCAATAATCCAAAAAGTCCATTTTTTCAATGTGTAAAAATTTAATTAAAATTGAAATAGTGAATCGCTTAATTATAATAATAATAATTATTGAATTATTTTATTTATTCATTTTATTTTTATTTTCTTATCATTATATTATTTATTATTTATTCAATTAATTATCATATAATTATATAATTATATAATTAATTATAAGAATTATTATCATTTTTTTTTCTTTTTTTTTTCACGTTTTCTTTTTCTTTTTGCAATCCCCATAAGATCTAATGGTTTTTATTTGACAAACCTCCATATTTCTGGTGTCTTCCAAAACTTGTTGATGCGTCTCATTGTCAACCTTGAATGCCTGCTGGAGATGGTTCAAAAGTGCATCCTGTCCACACTCATTTGACACATCGTAACCGACTTGATGTTGCGTCATGTAAACGAGAGTCGTGTAAAGCTCTTCAATCTGGAATAAGCGTGAGTGAAGCGAAATGATTAAAAAGTAGCAGTTCGAGGCTCATCTCTTCAATTAGATTGACAATGAGCTTCGGAAAGTTTCATCATTCGGTGGCGCTATTAAAGTGGAAAATTATGATCCATGCACTGCAGATTCTTCCGGATAAGGAAAATCCTCCCTCCGACACATTTTTCCCGGTTCAATAAAAGTTTATATTGTTTTCAATAAATGCTTCGAAATATTTAGCATCGGTGAGCACCGCGTTGTGCTAACTTTTCACCTACAACTTGAACATCATTTTTCATAAAATCGAGATTTTTATAAATCCATTTGAAAAATCATAAAAAATTGCCAACTTGTTCACAGACACGAAAAATTCGTTCCTTATTTTTGTTTATATTCGTCAAACATTATACACCAACGGCAATAACAATTTTCAATGAAATACAATTTTACTTTATTTTTTATTTATTCACTCCAAAGTGAATAAAACTCACCGTCATCGTACGAAGAATCGCACTTGTTTTTCTCTCGAGCTCTGCTTTTGGGACTCCCCGAAAGGTATTACGATTTCTACCAAGGGTGCCCATTTTTTCAAAGCTATTCCTTCTGACCATTCTCACCAGATTTTACGTTTCTAATTCGCTATAATTTTCCCCATAAACTCAACAACGATAAAACGTCATTTTGTAACCACAAAAATTTCAACTAAACAAAAAATTTCACCAATTTTTTATATTTTTCCAACCAATTTTCTTTTTTTCTCCTTTTTTTTTGTTCTTTCTTTTTCACTGTCTCCGCCGGTACCGAACACTTTGAGCTCTTCCGTTTTTAAGTTTCACCAAAAAAATCTTTTTTTAAACGCCTCCCGTACGCTCACTCGAACATTCCACTTGGCCAATTCGTTCTGTCCGCTGTCTGCTTAGGGCGCGTGTAGGCGATAGCCAAACTCGACGTTTGCGTACGATTTAAAAAAATTCTTCGAATGTCAGAAAAAGAAACGAAAAAAAAATAATTTTTTTTTTTTTTTTTTTTTTTTTTATTGAAAAAAGACAAAAATTTAACAACTACGTCAACATTTATTCCTCGACGTAGAAATATCCTAACGGAGTTGAATTTTCAGTAAAAATGAGAAATCCCAAAAAAATATTAAAAAATCTAATATTTCAGGGAAAAATAAATATCGTCGCTGGCACAAAGAGGCAGCGTTTTCGTTCTGCTCTTCCGACTCTCGTGCATCCTCGTCCGCTTGTCGATTCAACTTTGACCGCGATGGTAGACTGCCGTCGGTTTGCTGTCATGACATTAAATAGACTCGAGCTTTCTCGTTAAATGCCTGTAGCGTTCAAATTTTTTTTTAATCAGCGCGCGACGTTGATTAGCGCACGAGAATGAAGGAAAAAAATATATACCAATGTTTGGAAAAATCTTGGCGCGATGAACAAACAAAGTTAAAAGGGAAAGAAGAAAGAAAATTTTTTTTAAAAAAAAACTACCATTTCTGCGGCTTTGTTCGTCAAAGATGAACCGCGACGCGACCTTTCTCGCTCTTATCGAATCACAAGGCGAGGAGGGGAGGGGGCACGAGCATATCCAATCGTCTTCTCATATATATATATATATATATATATATAGAGGGAAATACACATGGATAGACAACTTCGGCGCGCTGTAATTAGATTCAGTGGTAATCACCGGAGGATCCGGCGTTCAATGGAATCACCGCTGGCAATTTAAAGGCCGATTCACAAGCGGCAAATAAGACGCGGTGCGAGCTCCAAATAAAACAAACGGATCAGAAATACGAGGCGAAGACTCAAAGAAATCGGAAATAGATCGCGAAAGTTTTCCTTTTTTTTTGTTTATCGTTTTACTGAATTTTGGAGTGATTTATCGATTTGGAGTAAAATGAGCCTAGGTTGAGGTAATCCTGCATTGAAAAACGCAAAGAATGCGGGCAAGTTGAAGGTTTTTTTTGAAAATTTTACCGAAGATATGAATTAAAAAAAATGGATCGTTTTTCCGTTTGGTTTTTATCGATTTATTGAATTTTGAAACTCATTTATTGATTATGAAAAAAAATAGCCCCGGGCTCACGTGATTTTGTATAAAAAAAAAGAAGGAAAAGATGGAGCCCAAGTTAAAGGGTTTTCGTTAAATTTAACCGGAAATATGAATTTCTCAAAATCGTGGCGATTTTGAGCCCGGAAAAGAGCCCGAAAAAAAGGACTGACCGGAAAAAAAAAAAAGTTTGAAAAATGAAAAATCCTGGGCAACTATTTGAGGGAAAAAATGTAACGCAATATGGGAATAAAAGTTTGTGCTATCAAAGGAAATGTGCACCGAACATCCACGCAGCATAGCTCATGTGTCATTTGTATAATGATAACAATGTTAATAGGGACATTAAAATAAATGATCTGACACGAGAAAAAAAGCATCAAGGAAGAGACTGTTTGTCTGCTGCTGTTGGCAGAGCCTCGACGAGATAAACCATAATCCATTTATCAGAGACACGATTCTTTTGAGGGGTCAAGGTCCTCCGTGGACTCTCAACTCGTGTTCGGCGTCGCTCGTCGGCCTAACAAGTAACAATGTCCAGGATATATGGAGAGCAGGTGGAGTCTCCTCAGAGGAGACAGAATTTCGTGGGATCGGGACAAATGATTTTTGAATTTTTTGGCGAACTAAAATTAATGAAATTATTTCATTAATTTAATTAAATATTTATATTTCATATATATAATATAAAAATAAATAAAAAAATGGAATAAATTAAATTGAAAAAATAAAATAAATGAAAAATTGTAAAAAGGTATATTCGCCGGCCCCATCGGCCGGAAATTTTTTAAAAAAATGTTCATATCCCTAGGATACAGTTGGAAATAATAAAAGCCATGGATTCCGGCATAACTAGGCCGCATCCCGCTTAAACTAGTGAGACGAGAGAAGTCATAGGACAAGTGCAAATCGCGATGTGCGTCCTCATACGTTCCGCGCAATTGCCTCCAATGAAAGTTGATACGAGGACAATTAGCTGATTGAGCATCAAGTCCGGTCCACGGCCTGGCCGACCCGGTGTGTACTTTTTGCTCAATATTTGTTTTGTTCCATTTATTTCAATTATTTTGGCTAAATAAACGTTGCCAGAGATTCCACGCGGTTTTTTTTCTTTCATTTACAACTTTTCATTATTTTATCAATCTATCGCCACACCGCGTTACATATTTTTCTCCTTCATCTTTTATTATTCATTCTTTCTTATGCAACGATCCTGATGCTCGTATCTGCTTCTCATATGTATATTTTATGCCCGCCCGATCGACCCGATTTTCTAATCAGTTTTATGCACGAATTCCATTAGCCCGCGATGCTTTTACAACAACAAAAATCCCATTTTTTTGAAAATACATCGTGTGCAACGAGAACTCGGACCGAACGAATTCGACCATCGATTGTTATGTCTGAAATATTTATTTTCCATTTTTTTTTCATCTCATTCGTTTTATTTTCTTTGTCAAACTTTGCTCCAGAGTGGAGGATGTGTGTTATTTTCGTAATTTTGTGGTTTAGAGGACGGTAGAGAGACACGGGTCTGGGTGACCCATTTAGCGAATCACGTGAGTTTTTCATAATGATCAGTATGAAAAACAACTTTCCTGAATTTTTTGGCATTTTTTAAACGAGTAGGGACGATTAGAAACAGCGGGGTCCCCCAGACCCACGTGTGTTTCGCTTTCTATAGATGAAAATCTACATTGCTGATTTTTTTCAGATTTTTTAAACGACCGAGAACGTTAGAAAACGTTAGGGTCTCACAGACCCATGTGTGTTTCTTTGTCTATAGATCGAGAATGACTTTTATTAATTTTCTCAGATTTTTAAAACGAGCGAGTACGATAAAAAACAACAGGGTCCCTCAGACCCATGTGTCTCTAGGGGTCGAAAATTTTTTCAACAAGGTCGACTCTTTTGGATATCGTGGGAACAAGGCTGAACCGTATACCCACGGAATTATGAGAAACTGTGTCAACAACACTTTCCGCACAAACCACAACAATCGCAATTCACTTTTTTAATATTTTCTCGTTAAAATCAAAATTTAACGAACGACAATTATTTTTCAATCCATCGCCGAATTATTTGGACGCACTGATCGCACCATTTGCTCGAATCCTCGTGAAAGGATCGACTCGTAAGAGCTTCGAGCTCCATGCCTCGTATTTACCCTCTGCCCTTCAAGGCCTCGGACTTGATTCAATTTTGGAAGAAAAACAGTTGGAAGAAAAAAACGAGGGAGACTCGTCGCTGCATTCGCGATAGTTTCGAGATAAATGGGAGAAAAGAAGCGCGATGAAGAAGATAGTGGCGTAACGGTGGCGAACTCGACACTGGCCAGGAATAGATGGACCAACGAACGGACCGGAGATAGTACATTCGTCGCTGAGACGAATCCTCGTGGCCGAGTCGTTTAAGACGACGACGTTTCGTTCTATCGTGAGCATTTTCCGCGTGTACGTCATGTCAATCGTATAAACCCATCCACCAGAATCTTATCGTCCACATTTACTTAATTAACTGGGCGTATACATTTCGCTAATTAAAATCGCAGATGTTACGAATTAAATCACTAAAATCAACCAGGTCGCCCGATCGATTAGCTTCAAATGCAGGCACTCCTTGAAAGCATTCACTTTTATTGTTGCAAACTCAAGTTTTCATTTTTTTATTCAGAAACCAAAAAAAACCAAAATTTGTCTTTGACGAATTTTCAAAATGAAATTTAAACATTTTATACAATATTTGGCTCTAATTTGTAGAGTTTAATTTTATTATTTATAAAAGTGGATCGAGCCTCATTTTTATATCTAAATATTTTTATATCTACTATATATTTTTATACAGTTATTATTATTTTTAATTATCGATATTGTCCCAGTTTTGCTGTTTGCCTAGCGGCTAACCTTTTGACCTACTGCCCTTGAGTAGATATATCTCGATAAGAAGGAACGAAGCACAGAAGAGACTTGTCAATTAGACTATTTTGTGAGATGCCAAGATTTATGCCAAAGAGAATAATGAAGAGCCGTTTGTTCGTCTCGTTCACGGGCAAGCCAGCAAATACACCACAATCCAACAGGTTTTACTGCAGCTTGGAATAACTACCCTTGAGCCGGTTAGACCTACTCTCTGCCTTAATAATCCCAAAGTAGTGCGAGAATTCTATTTTTTGACTGTTGAGCACCACTCGCCAGAGGCTGTTACCACTTCATCGAGCTAAAATTGTCCAGGCGGGACTCTTCCCAATCACCGGAAATCCATTTACCATTTTCGATCAATTCGGCCGAAATTATTCTTTTTTTATTATTATTATTTTTTTTATCTATTCATTCATTCATTTATTTATTTATTTATTCATTTATTCACCTATTTATGTATTCATTTATTTATTTATTTATCTATTTATTTATTTATTTATTGTAATTATTTGCGTCGATTATGGAAGATTTTTTTCTTTTTTAATTTTCTCAGACTCTTTAATCAATTGCTATTTTTTTGAGTATCGAGATCTGCAATTAATCAAGCATCGTTCGAGTCGATCGGAATTTAATGAATGCTGGTGGAATAAAAACAACTTGATCAAAGGAGATTCGTCGACTTGCTCGGTAAAAAGATGCTTAACAGATGAACTTCTGTTTCTTCCCATTTCTATACGTATATCTCGCTCTATCTTTTATCGATAAATATATCCATCAAAGGAAATGGATTATTCCTCGTGTGTCTGCCTGTAACTCCATCAATCACCGGACGAATTTAAACGAATCTAAAGGGACGAGAAGTTCGCTATTCACCCCGTACCATTCAGCATGAAATTGCATTTCATTGTTGTGAGCCACGAGGAGGCAACACGACGTTTCGGAAACTTCATTGAAATATTTTTAATTTCGTTATTTATCTAAAACTTGAACGAAATTTGTGAAAATTTGTAATAATTCTTTAAAATTAGTACGAAATCGAGAAAATTCGTAAAAATTTGTAAGAATTTACAAAAATTCGTAAACTTGTAAATTCATTTTATAAATAAATTTTGTAAATTGCATAACCTCAAAAAATTTACTCATAAAGTGAAATTTGTTTAAAAATTTGCAAATATGTCGAAATAGGGAAAATAACAAAAATTCTGGACACCAGCTGGGAATAAAATTCGGGCCTATAGAAAAGGGCACAGTTACACAATAAATAGAGAGGCAATATTAATCGATACGTTGGATGTTACAAATATCTCATTTACATTTAATAGCCTGAAGTATTTTTCATCAAAATATTCTCAAATATATTGTATAAATTAGTCAACTGTATATTCGTACTCAGGCTTATACGCGTTCACATTGCATTTATTATTTTTAATGATGTCCGCAATTAGTGGAACATCAATAGAAGAACGCGATAAGACGAGAAAATCTCTTGAAGATTCAACAGCAACGCTATCGCGGAATGAGGCTTATCCAGGCAAATACGTCTTTCGAATGTTCAATTACAATTCACATTTTCCCATGCGATGCATTACTATTTATCATTGTTTCCAGACAATGAATATTCATAAAAAATGTTAAAAAACTGCAAATTCCTCGGAATCGATTATTGTTCCATAAAATAATAAATTCGTAAGGGAATTTGCGAATAAAAAAATGAGTAATTTGGCAAAATTAGTAAATTATTGAATATTTATTGAAAATGTTATTTAAAAAACTGTAAATTCCTGGAAATTCATCGTTGCTGCATAAAATAATACATTTGTAACCGAATTTGTGAAAAATCTGTAGAATTTTGTGAAAATTCATAACTTTACGAATATTCATGAAAAAAATGAAAATAAAAATGCACGTTTCTCCAATTAATAATTGTTGCATAAAATGATAAATTCCTCAGCTCATTTGTGACTTAAAAAGTAAGTGATTCGGTCAAATGAGTCAAATAATAAATAAATAATAAAGGAAAAAAATAAAAAAATGAATAAACTCACGTTCCAGCCGACAGATCCTAGAATAATATCAGTGACATTTTCGTGATCGTCTCTGTCGCTGTCAGATTCGAGTAAAGCTTCAATGGGTTGTTCGATGCTTTCTGCCTCGCTGGCATCTTCGTCAGGACTTTCGTCCTCATGCCTCGAGGGTAAAGGGCCTTCGGCGACTTCTTGAGCTCGGGCTTTCTCCGCTAGGAGGGTTCCCAAATTTTCAAAAAAGCCTCCATCCGCTTCTTGGATTCTGAAAAATATCCATTTCCAAATTTCAATGTAAAAATTAATAAAATAAAAATAATAAAAATTTCCATTTAAAATTTCAAGGACAAATTTAATTTGCTGTTTTTTTTTTCACGCCCATTGCATGCCCACACTTCGGCTACTCACTCCCAAATGAATTAATCCGACTAAGAATAATTTGGCACTTTATCAGAGATCTTGACTCGAGAACCAAGATTTGGGCCAAACGATACTGACCAACGACAAAATTGTGGATACACGTGGATGTAAATACAGCGCAGGACAAAGCCATTACTATTTAATCTACTTTTTAATCCCTAAAGGTTCGTGATTACGTGTCGTCTGTCATATACTACGATCTGAGTGCAAATAAATCTCTGAGATTAAAGTAAAATCAAGTTTTTATTATTTTATATAATTTCTATGACCATTGTTCGAAGGACAAGGTCGTATTTTCAATCGTACCATAGAAACAGCTTATTTATTTTTTTCCAACGAATATCGTCGAGCATTATTCTGGATTTTACGATTAAAAATCGTGTTGTTATAGTTTTACCGAATTTTCAACTTATTTATTCACTCGAAGAGAAATAGCCCTGGGCTCAGGTGATTCTGCATTGAAAAACAAAAAGAATGAGCACAAGTTGAACTCTCTTTGTTCAATTTTATCGGAGATGTGAATTTTTCAAAATTCCATTTTTTCGTTTATCACTCCAGAACATCGAAATTTATCGTTTTCCCTTTTTTCAATAGTTTCACCGAATTTTCGACTTATTTTTCGACTCCAAACAAAATTCCTCCAGGCTCACGTGATTCTTAATGAAAAAAGGAAAAGAATGAGAGCCCAAGTTGAACGTTTTTCGTTAAATTTTATCAGAGAAATGAATTTTCACAAATTTTTATCAATTTCGGGCCAGGATACTGTTCAATCGTCCAGTACAATCTTAAACATCGCCAAGCAAGAATTGCATCGCGTAAATGCATCGAAAGTGCATCCGCAACTAAAAGCTGCATGTCCCTTCGCAATAATTCTCCGTGCAAAGCCACACAATGCGTCAAATCTGTTCGATACTCAACGATGAAAAAAACCAACCAACAAACAAATCTCAAGACACTGTAAAACCATAAAAAAAAGTGCAAACCGATTTGCATCTAATAGCTGACGATTGAGTGTGAATAATTATTTCTCCGCCATCACCTGCTGTGAATAAAGTTGTGAGCAACGAATTTCCAATAGATTCTGGCCATGGTGACCGGTTTGACTTCAGGTTTTTGGCTCATTCGACAAGCGGCAATAACGAAGTAAGGATGTTTCTCCTCCAATTTCACAAAACGTGCCATTTTTTAAATTCCTTTCCTTCGGCATAAATCCAAAATATCGCGTCAACTTTCCAGCTCGCTGTATCAACGGACACTTAGTTTAAGACGACCAAAAAAAATTCACCAACACGTCACAGAGTCGAGTAAACGTTCCTGTCGTTAAATAATATTCGATCGATCGTTCACGTCGAAAATAAAATGTTTTGCGACGGTTCGATGTTCCTACGAGACTGACAAATCATAAATTTCCTTGCTGTCCTCAAGCAGGCACCGTAAGGCACCCGAGTAGATAGTAGTAGGAGATATTCCGGACTACGCCCAGCACCGTTTTTCAATGTTCCACGAAGAATTGCCTCTTCGAGTTAGCGCGTTCGAAAAAAAAAAAAAAAAAAACCTATAATAAACGTGTGCCTTTTGCGATCGAGATATAGTGGGCGATGAATTTCCCATGTGTGTGGCGTGCTGTGTGTCATGCTTGTACAACAGCATTTAGTCGTTTTCCTGAGTTTTAATCACTGACACATTCTGCTTATCAATTTAATCTACAAATTGTATGTGGAGAATATTTTTAGTCATTTTTGGATGAGAACAAAATTCTAGACACGACGAAGGCTCCAGATCTTGACAGTTGTCTTGGCTGCAATTACGAGTGGGGAGCAATACATCGGGGATCTCTAGCCCTTTGGGGGCATGGAGGCTTATCAATTTTCCTGGTACGCCCAATATTTATCCTCAGGAAATTCAGTATTTTGATTAATGGCTAAGAATAGTCGTGTCACATAATAAACTCTGTTTGCTGGTGTTCTGTTGATTATGCAAAGATTAATGAAATTTTGGAAAATTTACAATTATAGCAAAATAGAATTTGTAAACGAACCCAAATATGAAAAAAAAAAACGGTCGGGTCTCTCAGACCCATGTGTGTCTAGGGAGGCGCCCTAATACAAAAATCATGTCCATTTCATCCTAGAATTTGCAAACGAACCGAAATATGACAAAAAAAAACGGTCGGGTCTCTCAGACCCATGTGTGTCTAGGGAGGTACCGTTATCGTAATGTGTCGACGGACGGTTAAATATAATAATTTCGCTACTCTTATAAATTCTTCCTCAACAAATTTTCCTCCTTATATTTTCACGACTAGCCCCACGACTTTGAACGGTTTTGAGAATTTGAAGAAATGTGCAAGTGAACAGCCGAGCAACCTTATCACGTGACAGAAAAAATATAATAATTCAATGCTCATGATTTATTGGAATAACGACGAACGACGAAAATCGACGAGCGTTGCTGCCTGACGCAACTTCTGCTTCGAGCTCGACCCATGACGCAAAATGCCTATGCCTTTTCCCTGTGAAACTGACTCCCTCCACGAGGTCAACCTTGATGGTGAGTCTCATTATAATAAAATACAATTTCATTCGCGAAATCTAACGAAATGGGTAATCCTTGAGACTCTGTACGAGAGACGATTCGGTGAAAGTTTGTCGCTCAAACTCTCGCGAGAGCCTGACAGGGCCAGCCAACGTTTCTGGAAAAAAACGAAAAATAAAAATTCTTCGCCCAAAATGAGCCTGGATACGAAGAAATCGGAAGTTGCTCATTTCCTGAGCCCTCATTCCCCAATCCAATATTTATTATCATCGTACAGCATCCAACCAGGTCACACAGAGAATAGGAATCAAATCTTCTCAGAAACCAGACACAAGATTTATCACGCGATTCTTCATCCTCGGCCTTCACCTGTAACGTTCAAGTACATCGGCGGAGTCGTTTTTCAGGTTCACCAACAACGAGACCCCAATTTTGGGAAACGATTCACAACAACGTGCGTCCTATTTTTTTTTTCCCTCAGAGAAACTCCGACACTCGAACTATTCCCTTGTCAATTCAAATAATTATATTAAATTCATTAAATTTTGTAATAATATTCTTCAGCATCAAATACGATACGACACACATTTTTTTTTCTATTTTTCCTCTACAGAGTTGTCGAATTATTTGACATTCACAATATGCAAAAGATTTACCTCAATTCTAATGCAAAGTTTATCGTTTAATTACTCCAAAACTTAGTCGAAAAAAAATCATAAAAAGATTTGCATATTCATATTTTATACCAAAGAGTATGCTCAGCAAATTTCATCAAGTTCTAATAATTTCTCGAGTTTTTACTCTCCTTAATATCCGCAGAGAAAAAAAATTGTTATCGTTAATTACTGCGACAATAAAATGACATCGCTTTCGATTAAGCATCGAGCCTGCTTCTGCTAAGTTATTCTCAAATAGAAGACTCACACATGTACAAAATTGCGCAAGGTGAGTCATGAACTGACAATGCCCGACCTTCGCTTTGCACTCGTTGTCAATCGCTTCGGGTTGGGCCGAAGACTAACGAGGAGTCTTACACTTAGCGTACGAATTGTAATTTCTACAAAAATCTCTATACGTCGATTGCACCAGAAATCTCGATCCACTGATAAGGAAAAATTATTTAAAAAAAATTCGAGTGATACGACGGCATTTAGTGATCCTGTCAAATTCTCTAAATTGGGACTCGTCTTAATCGTGGAATGGAAAGTTTCTTGAGATGCGTGAAAAATCTTTTAGCACGATTGTCCATGTGAAATAATTATTGGAATATTTTCGAGGAGTTTCTAATCGCATTGGCGTGAGATTTCGTTTTTTTCTCTCGCCTGGCGAAATGCAAATTTTTTAATTATCTGGAAATTAATTAACCCTCGAACGGTCACCTTTTTTTTTTACCTATTCCGGTAAACTGGGGTCAAAATGACCCCAATTTTGAAAAATTCATATCTCCGGTAAGAATGAACAAAAATCTTTAAACCTGGGCTCATTCTTTCCTTCTTTCAATGCAGAATCACGTGAGCCCAGGGTAATTTCTCTTGGAGTGAAAAAATGAGTTGAAAATTCGGTAAAACGATAACAAAACGGGAGAACGAAGGGAATTTAATTGATCCTGGGTCTTTTTGACCCCAGGTTACCGTTCCAGGATTAATTTTTAAGTTCTTAAATTGATCGATTCGGCGTAGAACGCCTCGAGCATGATTCTGGCACGTGGGCATATAGATATATGAATAAACGATTGATAGAAATGGCCGAGAGTTTTTCGTACGAAAAATGATGGTGTGTTTGAGAGCAGCAGGCGGTAGATCAGGCAAGTTTATTATTAGAACGTGAGTGTATGTTTTTCTCAGACTGTGCGTTCAGGCACTTTGTATATTTGCTGACGTCTGCCCGGCGACACTGGGATCTCTTGATTTTGTGTGTTCGCAGTGACCTGGGAAGTTGATGGTTAGAACGATTCGGAAGATGGTAAAAATGAATGAAACAATAAATTTGGAGGAGCGTGTCAAAAAGAAAAGGAAATTTTTTTTTTTTTTTTTAACCCAACGAGCCATTACTATTTTTTTTAGTTTTTTCATTTATTTTTCTATATTTTTCACTTCCGGCTGAGGCAGCAAACGCAGAGATAACGATATTTCTTTCCATAGCTACCTTTTTTCGTGTTCGGTTTTCTCCTCGTGTGCCTGATCCTTAGCCTCTTTCTCCTCAACGATTTTGTGATAGAAATTTTTCCACATCGTCTCTTCGTCCATTTTTGTTATTATTTATTTTTCTTCTATTCGTTTATTCCTCTCAGACTTTTCTTTATTTTCCTCCACCAAAACGGAGCTTTATCGTCGATAATCTATTCGTCTCGACGAGCCGGCGCTCCTAGACGAAATTTTGACAGTTGGCAAACGCGTCTTACCGACACGAAATTCCTTACTCAGCTGCTTCCATCTCCTTCGACACTCCAACACGTTCGCACTTTTTTTTACAATCTCTCGAAACGCCCAGCACGAATTATTAATCAACGAATAAAATTATCTTTTGATTCTTGCCCCAAAATGACCAATTCCAATTATTCCAAATTATTTTTTCAACTAAATAATTTTCACTGACAGCCACCGGCTCGAAATATACTTTCTAGTCTCTCTGGACGCGGCCAGAAGGTACGGCTGTTCCCCGTCACACATCCTCACGACGCTCTCCGTCTTTCGCTCTCCACGACCTTGTCTCAGCTTCTCGGCGGAGATGGCGCCACCAATCGGCTTTACCAATTCTCGAAGGAATCTCGTAAACTGTACGTAAATTTATTGAAAAAAAAAAATTTTCGTGTATTTTTTAATTTTTAAATAAATTTTTTTTTTCGTTATGTGCTTTTTTTTTTTAAATACGCGTTTCCCGCGATGGGAAAAACTGTTTTCTGCACTTTTGCTGAGAATCATGAGTCACGAGTGCATGAAAAACATGCAATACCGATCTCGTATGTTCCGTCATACTAAATGACGTCACTAAAGTTTTCAGCGACGAATAGTAGCCGGAAATGAACGTTTGGCATCGTTAGCAACTCCAAAAGGTGAAGATAAATGATTTTTCATTATATTGAGTTTCTCGAGAGACGATATTTCGAGATGACGAAAATCTTTGTTTTGTTTTTGTTCTTCATATTTCCTTGGAGTTTATCGACGAACGATGAAAAATCGATTTTTCCATTCGAAATATTAAACGAAAATGTGAATTTTTGAAAAACACTCATTTTCGAATAAATATTTTGGGAATATATGAATAATTGGGGCTTGGATTCCATTTGGAAAGTTACATGGTCGAGTACATCGTGCCAAGGACACACGCCAAGTTTATCGTTCGATAATTCACTAGACTAACCCTCCTCGTTGTTGTTCGATTTTTTCGCCCCTCCCTCAACGCCTGGCCGAGACATTCGCATGGGAATAAAGTTTCCCACACTTTTTCGCCTCGTAAATTAATCATTATATGACACATTCATTATTATCTCAAAATAATTATCTATGTCGAATAAAAATTGGCATTAATTGTCGTGAAAATACGATCCGGTTTTTCCGGGATAAGTAAATCGCGGCAATTGCGTTTATAAAGGTGAAAACTATGCATTCTCCAAAATCATTAAGCTCGAGGCGATGATGCATGCTTGCTATTTGCTTGGACTTTTCCTCTTTTTGGGTGAGTTTCTCATTAATTTTTCCGGCTTTTTAAAAAAATATTGAATAAAACGGTAGGGTCCCCCAGACCCATGTGTGTCTAGGGAGGTGCTGTAATATTAATTTAATCGTTTTGTCGTCCTGATCTAATATCGAATAAGAATCTTGAGATCCGCTGGAAAAAAACAACAACAAAAAACCAAATTTTTTAACATTTTTTAATACAAAAATTGAAATTTATGGAAAAAAAAAAAAAAAAGTAAAAACGTGAATTCATGGGCAGGAATCGATCGGGGTGCATCGATCGGTAAACCCTCCCGAATACATAAGCCTCCTGATTACACGACAACACGCGAGAAAAAATTGCTCAACCCCATTGGCCATAATTGGCGAAGGACGCGAGAAATGGATCAACTTGAGGGAGTCGTAAACGCGATTTATTTTTTTTTAATCGACTCATCACAAGCCGAGATCTCTCTTCGGAGTAATCGGCCGAGAGCATCGAGCTTGGCACACTCTATATCTATAATCGGAGACAGCGTGCGTAACGATGTGATGGAAAGTTTAAAAAAAATTGGCTTCTCCGTAGCGAAGACCGCAAGTGGAAACTCCAAATGGCTCGAAACTAACTCTCTCGCGTATAACGTTCACTATCAACTGCTGAAAATGCCTCTCGAGCTCGGACCGATCGCTCAACAAATTCAAAGCCGAACGAAAAAATATTCAAACTTGAAAAATAATGGAAAATTTTATTCTGCTTTTGTCCAGCCTCCGGACTCCATTACCGAGTGGCAAAGTCTCGTTATTTCCGAAGATCTGAAAAATGTTGTCTCTCGTCTTAGCGAATGTCTCGCTGAGAGCAAAGCCTCGTTCGATCTTAAAAAAGCTTGTGGAACATTGATTAATCTGCCGTTGGAAAAAATGAGGGACGTCCTTCGTCGTAGGATGAAAAATCGTTTGCCAAAATATTTAACGTCTCGGAGGCGAAAGCCCACGAATCTTGAATGTGACGTTTGCCAAGCACTTGTGGAAAACGTCCGAACAGATGGGGCCAAATGTCTCGGGGAAATAAGGCTCGTCAGCGAGTGTCTTGAGACTAAATTAAACGGTTCGTTGTCGAGCGATTCTGGCAGCGATTCGCTCGTCGAATCTTCAGCGAATCTCATCAGGAGTGCCAAGGCTTTGGATCCGACGTGCACGAACGCTCCTGGCGATCTTGGTTTCCTTGTTAAGTGCACCGACAGCCAAACGAGCTTGAAAACCAAGCAAGACTTTTTTCTCACAGATTTATTTATCGGGGACATGAAAAAATCGGCGAAAATTAATCGAATGGCCAACCAACTTGTTTCCGGTCTTAAAAATACGAGAATCGGTGCGGAGGCTGCTCAAGAAATCGCAACCTTCATTTCGGTCCATCAAAATGCCGGAAAAAAATTGGCCAACCTCTCGAGAGCTTCTTCGGGAAAAAATCGACAAGAAATATCTCGGCGTTTGCTCGACTATGAAAATAATTTGGCCGGTATGGGTCTAAGAATTTTGAAAAATTTTAACGAGGCTGTTTCGGACGTCCAACAGATTTTCTACCATTCCAACGATAAACATGCCACTGAAAATTTATCCCCCAACGTAAAAGTCATCAAATGCTTCAACAAGTTGATCGAATCCATTTTCAATGGCATTTGGTCCTTGAAGCAACCAAATCACGAAAATGGTAACAATATGAACGTGCCAACGACTCTTGATGTTTCCGGAGTTTCCGATAATCTTGTAAAAGGAACAGGTAAGACTTGATACTAGACGGGTAACGTTATTTTTTTGGCTAATTCCGTAGTGACCTGGGGGTCAGGATGACCCGAACATTGAAAAATGTCATATTTTTGTTAAAATTCGATGAAAATCATGAAACTGAGGGTATTCTTTTGGTTCTTCGCTCGAGAATCAGGTGAGCCTGAGTCGATGTAGGTTCAAGTTAAAAAATGAGTGAAAAAATGGGGTATGATGATAAGAAAGAAAAAACGAAGGGATTTAAAGCGAGCTGGGGTGATTATGGGCCTGAGTGACGTTTCGAGGCTTGATTAAATGTGAGAAACTTGCAAGGGCACTTTCCAGAAAGATATTTCATTGAAACTCAGAGTCGCGACCGACGAATTGACGTTTTTTTTTCTCCTTTTATCTTCTATTAATCGATTTAATTGGAAGCGAATGATTACCATTTGTTTTTCAATCTTGGCAGGCTTTGTAAAAAAAACGCATGACAAGCGTTTCGAGGACTGGGTAGATTCGATGAAACGTATGAGAAAATCTGGATCGCCTCGTCGATCAACAGCTCTCGTTTCTCTCGCAAGAACCTTCTTGCTGGCCACCATGTTTTACGAATGCATTGCATTGCTCGGTGCAGTGCTTTATCGTGAGAACAGTGCTCCCCTGTATCAACAATACGAAGCGGAAAATAACACGAACGACGATTGGCGAGAATTGGATGACGATCAAAGGATTTCGCAGAGAGTGAGCCGCGGCCGATCGATCATTGGATAAGACGGTCAAGCGACACTGGCAGCGAACTTATGGGAAACGAATTTTGGGAATGGCGGCAAAATTTTTCACCGAAAGGACGAAAGGAAAAAAAAAAAAAAAAAAAAAAAAACTATAAATTAATGAATAAAATATATTATTATATATAAATAATATTATAATATTAAACAAAAAGCCCGAAGTTTCGGAAGAATGTAAAAAAATATATTTTCCTCGGAATAAAAAAAATGTTCAGATCATTTTTTATCAGTTTTTTTTGTAGCCAAGACTTTTCTGTTCACGATAGAGAGAGAAAAAAAAAGAAAAAAGAAAAAAATGGGATGGACTCCGGAGCCATAAATAACGTTTGTCGTTTGATTTATCGGTTTCATTTCTGGTTTCGTTCTATCAGTTTGCAAGTTTGACGAGAACATTTATCGCGATAGGTCAAATTTATTGAATTTTTCAAGCTCGTTAAATTCCATCCGTTCTCGTATGCAATAAAGGACACGGAGACGTTGCGAATGTGTCAAACGTTTGGTGTGGCTGGGTGGGTCAACGATGAGCACCGGCGGCGACTGGTTCGTTACGATTTTCGGTAAGCCCACTCGGATTCGTTTTATCAAAACTTTGGATCCTCCCGGAAGGATCCTTAAAAAAAAAAAACAAAATCTCCTTAATTAATAAATTCGGGTTGAAAATCATTTCCGCAGTTTTGACGTTGGTCATCGACGTTGCGGTGTCCAATGGGACGATATCCGCACGACCAAAAATTGTTGGAGGTTTCCCGGTTAATATTCACCAAGTACCACATGCGGTGAGTTCATTCGTCACATTTTTTTCCTCATTTCTTTTTCCTACTGAATGCAGACCAAGAATCCAACCAATTAATCTCCCGGGGGTTCAAAATTCTCCACTTTTTATGGCAACAGATTAATTTCATCTTTTCTCATAATTAAGCTGGCCCTTTATCACATTGGCATTGGTTTAATATGCGGCGGTGTAATATTATCGCCAGTATGGGCCATGACAGCGCTCCATTGCGTGTAAGTTAACCAGGAGAAAAAAAAAAGTTAATAATTAATAATAATAATAAATATAAAATATAATAATTATAATAAATATAATTTTTAACAATAATAAATATAATTTATAATAACAATAATAATAATAATAATAATAAAAAAGTTAATAATTGTATGAACGAGTCATAGGAAAATTGAACGTGCTTCGATTTTCGTGTCCATGCAATTTGGCAGTGTCCGGCAATCGGGAAAGGATGATCCACTGAGAACTCGTTACATTCGGGTTGGCTCGTCGCTGTCAAATAATTCGGGACGTCGCCACAATATACTGAGTATTTATAACTACAGTTCGGAAATGAATGATGGAAACAATGAAGTACCGAGTCATGACATTGCGCTTATGAGGCTCCGAAATGCTATTCGAATAAGCTGGAAATCCAAACCCGCTAGATTACCGCGAAGCGGTACCAACCCACCCAACTTGCTTTGCGTATTCGGCTGGGGACGAACGGTTCGTTGAAAATCAAAGATTTTGCTCCAAAAATCATTTTTCTCTCAATTTTTTTCGTCTTTTTTTTCATTGATCTTTTTCACTTTTCATTATTTTTTTTCATTTTCATTCATTCATATATTTATTGACTCCATTTATTGATCTATTTGTTTATTTATGTTCGTTAATCAATTTATTTATTGAATTATTGATTTCAAATGAATAAAATATATTTATATTATAAATATATAATATAATATATTATATAATAAAATAATTGCAATTATCTATGAAAATTAATGAATAATATTAATTGATTTTTTTGTTTTTGTTTTTTTTTTTTCGATATCGCAATTTTTACGATCGATATGCAATTTGCAGGAGAAGAATGAATATTCGCCTTATCTCCTGGCGGCTAATCTACGTAGAGTACCGTACGAGGATTGCATTGCTGCTACAATGATTTACGCAAGATCAGTGAAGGATGACCACCATTTGTGTTACGGCAGTGAGCACCACGCGGACGCTTGTTACGGGGATTCTGGAGGACCATTGGGCGATTCTTCCACGGTCTATGGGATTGTTTCTTACGGATATGGCTGTGGGCTTCATCCGGGTATTTACGTGCGAGTTTCCCACTACAGGGAGTGGATTAAAAAAGTAACAGGAATCTGACAAGTTGGCAGTTTTGTAATGCAAGGAAAAGTATTTATTATATCTCATCATTTACCTTGAATATCAAATTTTTTTCCAAAAATTCCGATAAAATGATAAAAACCCCAAGAACGAAGACATTTCATTTTGCCCTGGGTCTTTTCGACCTGTTCCACCTTCAAAAATCCTTCGTCACTCGGACACACACTCAGTAAAATTCAATTTCTCCACAAAAAAAATCATAACAGCCGCGTAATTTTAAATCCATAGAATCTTGGTAGGCCCTGAACTCGAGACTCGCAGAGAAAGTGAGATAGTGGAATATAATGACAAAGGTTCCGGACCCTCCTGGCGTTAAGGTCCGATGCTCTCGCAGGAAGTCCATTACCACACGTGAGCCTTGTACACAACATAGCTCCGTTTTACACGCATGCGGACTGCGTCACACGAGCGACTGCACGCACTTTTTTATGAGAACCTGCCACTACCTCTATCTCTTGTACACAAAAAAATAAAAATAAATAAATAAAAATAGAGAAAAAAATAAATATATATTTATTTATTTTTTCGTGTATTTTTACTTATTTTTTTTCATTTTTATTTAGATCTGTGTGTGTGTGTGTGTGTATTTTTATTTTATTTTTTTATTTCTGTGTGTGGAAGAGATAGAGGTAGGGGCAGGCTATATATATATATATATATATATATATGTAAATGCGTGTTAGGGAAAAGTTGGCTATCGTTTACTCGGCTGACTCACTCGTTCGAGTTCCCCGACGAGTCGACGCACGCTATCCAAATATTGTATGAACGCCGGGAATATTTTTCTGGGGGTCTTTAAACTCTCACCTGCAATCCACGTGCGTGGCGCTCACCCCCCACAAATAAATAATAAATAAATATTCGTTGCCTCGATCTTTAATTGCCATGCCTGAAAAATCGTTTCGTACAGAATCTCCCATAGGGGGAAAATGATTTTTTATCACTCATTACGTTTTTGAGCTCCTAGTTATTTTTTGTTGTTGGATTTTTGTCGTTATTTAATTGGGTTTTCTTGACTTTGGATATGTTGGGACTCGAATTTATGGAAATTGAGGCGACGACGAAAAAATGATTTTTTGCTTTCTCTATCCATTTTTTCATTGAATTATTATTTTTTGAATAATTATTATTTAAGCTGAGAAACTATTTTCGTTAATCGTTTGCGAAACTTTTTATCTCTTTATATTTATTTTCTTGATCAATTATTATTTCATAAATAATTAATTGGCGTAAAAAAATAATTTGCATTAATTGTTCGTTCAATTTGAGAAAACAATAGAAATTTCGTACATCGAGTTTGTCGCTGGATCGTAAAAAATATCGTTTT
Source organism: Campopleginae sp. 14b (assembly GCA_030522525.1). NCBI lineage: Eukaryota > Metazoa > Arthropoda > Insecta > Hymenoptera > Ichneumonidae > Campopleginae sp. 14b. Next base: position 82,755 of record JAPYYS010000479.1, read on the forward strand.
ATTCTCGGAGGTTAAAAAAATCGAGTTTTCAGTTGATTTGTTTTTTTTTTTTGTTTCAAATCTATTTTCGAATTCGAATGGACCGGACATTTTTCTCACGTTACTTACCCATCTCTAAATTCAGGGTGAATTTTGTTGCCGAAGTTTTTGAGAATGTCACGCTTCAGGCGCCTGTACCAGCCATTTTTAAACTTTGCTAATCGATTCGTTCCCGATCGGCCATTAGATCGTACATCACTCGCGAGATTGACATTTTCTATTAATTTCCAATGGACATTATTTAGACACGGTTTATCTTCGACAAGTGTCATCGGTTTGTCATTCTGAATTGTTGTTTTAGATGATTTCCTTCGCCGAGGATAGGCCGGGATCCGGGTATCGGTATCGAGTGTCGTATCCGTCAATATTGAGATCATGACAAATTTTTCGTGTGCCAAGTCTCGGCTCGATCACGACCCCCAAATTGGTTTTTCCGGGACCATGAAAATTTTCGATAAAAATAAAAAAATACCGAAAATCAAATCGACACTAGACTAATTTTCTTTTTCATATTTTTTCCTCATTAATCATTCCATTTATTTTTATCGTCGACGAAAAATCCCTCGGAATTTGTATCTCGCGTATGTTTGTTTTATTTATCAATTAAATCACTCGCGCTCTGATCATTCCCGAGGTGGCTCGAGCGCCGTTTCAATTAGCACTAAAATCAGACGAGACGAGAACTCGGTAGGAATAGTAAAGGGGACTTGTTGTTACGTCTGTCCAATCCCAACGATTCGTCGCAAAGTAGGGGCTACACGAAGGGACTCTCGTTATTTCTTGTCCATGGCATTAAATCTTTTACGAAGGGTTTCCATACAATCGGACAAAGCAAAGTCAACACGAAACATTATTGTATCGTCATCAACGATGAGCCAATGGAAAAAAACAAAAAAATAAATAAAAATTGCGATAAAAACGGTAAAAAATTTTTTTAAAACATGACGCAATAATTTTCTTCTAATTTAAATAAACAAAAATATTAAGCAATGCCATCAAAACTGTAAAAACATGTGAAAAAAATTATAAAATAATATTCTCGTAATTTAAATGAATAAATTTTCTTTTTAATTCGACCAAAATCGTAGAAAAAGGAAGAAAAAAAAAATCACAAAATAATTTTCTCCTAATTTAATCAATAAATAACCAAAAACGATTCACTTTTCGTGACTCGCAATCATCAATCGTGAGGAAAAATGCAGTGAAAAAAAAAAAACTCAAAAATTTTTTTGTTCGTTCTTTTTTTTACCGTTCGATCTTTACAGAGCAGTCGACTTGACAATACGAGCTCGTGACACACGTTACTTTCGTCTATAGTTTTAGCCTGAACAATGGACCCTGTCAAGGGAATCACGGGAGGAATACTTAATTAGCATCTCTCTGTTTATTTCTCGGATATTTCTTGTTTCCCTGCAGTTGCAGCAACGCAACTGAATGCTAATGAGCTCGTAGTTATTGAGCCTTCGAAAAAAAACAACGTACACATAAATATACAGTTCGATGAATTGTCTATTTAAAAAAAAAAACGTTAGTTCTCATCCCTATCGTTTAACATTGAAATCTATTAATATTCGTCTCTTCAACCTCATCATCTCAAAACAACAAAAATAATAAAAATAAAAAAAAATAAAAAAATAACAGCGTGGGAAAATGAGAGAATGAGAAAACGAGAAAATAAGAAAATAAGGAAATAAGAAAATAAGAAAATGAGAAAATAAGAGAATAAGAAAATAAGAAAATGAGAAAATAAGAAAATAAAAAAATAAAAGAATAAAAAAATGTGAAGGGATTTAAAGTTGCCCTGGGTCTTTTTGACCCCGGGTTACGATTATAGAGTTAAAAATAAATAGTAATGTTACGATTGAGTAAAATTGGGTGATGTACTTACTCCTGTGAGGATTGTAATCGTTGAAGTCGCGGATGTGGTGCCTCCGTTTTTTTGAAAGCTGGTTTGTCTTGCCAAAATTTCCAATTCATCGCGTCCCTAAGATGCAAGCACAAGTAACAACGTGAGTTCCTATACTATGAGAACGTGATTGCACAAATGAATTCGAAGAGCGTGCTGCACGTCGAAAATTCATTGAATCACTGAATCGCCGAGGATCCAGCGATGCCGCAACTCTGTTGCTCTCGTGGTGACAAAATAATTTGTCTCGTAATGAACGATAATTGCAAGTTGGTGCGATCCTCGCGTGGAGCCTCTAAAGACACACCACGTGATGAGCCAAGGTTTTCAAATGTACTTGGAAATATAAATTTAACAAAAATTTAGAAAAAAAACACTCAAAGAGATTGTACAATTTTTGTTCTGCTTCATTCGACCTCGGCGGGGGGAAGTACACATTATTTTCTTCTTTATCTTTGTCGTCTCATTTAATGTGACGCGTTAATTACACAATTACGGATCCGAATCGAGGAGAAAAAAAAAATTGCGTTTTATCAGGCGCTCGCGAAAAAATGAATGGAAAATTTACATCAGAATACACAAATCCTTACTGCTGCATGGAAAATTAAAATTGCATTGTCTGACGCGATTTCGCAGTAACCAAAATTTTATCCGGGTCATTCTGACCCAGTATTATTTTTTTTTTTTTTCAAAATTCAAACTTTTTTCGTCTGAAATGAATAACAGAAGCATTTTGAATTTTTCCTTGAGTAGATTCGCGGCGGTTGATCGTGAAAAACCATGAAAATTGATAAAATTCAATGATTTTTATGAAAAAATCATTTTTTTTTCTTCATACACAAGATTTTTTGACGACTTATCGAAAGAATCGAATTTCCTACTTTCCAATTTTTAGTCACGGACATTTTAATTATACACTTGTCCAAAAAGTACCCGGAAAATGTGGAAATTACTTGATTTAGGAAAATTCGTTTCATGGGAAAACTTGGATGATTCGGGACTCGCGCAGGAAATATAAATCTGGCAAGTACATTAATGGTTAATTTATTGAAACATTTGCTCCGTAGATGGGCTTAAAATAGCGTCGTGAGATTGTCGATAAAAGCACGAATAAAACTGTGTCATTGAGTATTGTCCCATGCACTGGAATCGTAGCGTAAAATGTACAATTTTCATTAGCTCGTAAGTTGTTGAAAACGTTTGTTTATTTGTGGTGACAATATCGCGTCTCAAACATTTTTGAGCTTAAATCTATGTCCGGTCGAGAGAATAATCATTTTTGTAGACTTTGTTGTTTTTTTATATTTATTTTTCTATATAATATTTACATATAACAAATGTCCAGATCGTTCCAGCTTCGAAAACTCGCTCTCGTTTATTGATTAAGCGAATAATAGCCCGGAAAATTGTTTCTCAAATGTCAGAACCACGTCGATCATATTAATTATAGAAAATATTATAGACTATGGAATACAAAAGAAATTTGAGTTTTTGTGGTTCGTCAGGAGGTCAAGTGAAAAGGAATGAAAATTTCATGAATCTTTAGCCTTAGAAAGGTAGCCTCATTTGTTTTTTTTATCAATTTCGATATCCTGGGGTCAAAATGACTCGAACTTTGAAAAATTCATGTCTCTGTTAAAATAGAACGAAAAAAGTTCAACTTGGGTTCATTTTTTGGCTCTTTTAATGGAGAATCTCGAGGGCCTGGGTAATAGTGCTGGGCGTCAAAAAATTGTTAAAAAAATTCGGTAAAATGATGAAAAACGGGAAAAGCAAAAGATTTTAAGTGGCCCGGGGTCTTTTTGACCCAGTTAACCGTTTTAGATTGACCGATAAAACAAAAACAAAAGATTACATTGTGAGTTGGCGAATAAGAGCGAAGCTTAAATATTGATGGGCGGGCTAGGCGGACAGTATGATCTGTGGAAATGTGCGATTAGGCCAAAATTCGCTGAGACGTGTCTGTACTATCGAACTAACGAAGGGCCAACTTGGCATAACGTTTATTTTTAATATTTATTATATTTCTAGTATATATCTGTGGGTATACATATTGTTTATTTGTTTTTGTTGCTGAGGTAGGGTCGAAGGTTTCGGGAGGCAATGCATACGTCCTTGACAATTTCGAATTACGATCAACTGTCCCAGTAAATGTCTCTTCCATGTCTTAACGCTTTGTGTACGTGTGTGTGTGTTAGTAGAACAGTGTAGCACTTCCGTTTCATACGGAAATGAAAGGAAGAGTCGGCGGATAGAATCTGATTGGAAAACACGATCGATTATCGAGAATGTATATATATCTATGCACACGCATCGCATGTATATATATACAGACGCGTAAGTATCTGGGCGTTTCCTTAGAGTATTTTGCTTCGGTGCGGGAGACTCTTAAGCCTTAACTTCATTTTATTTTCCCTCTAAAATCTACCAATACTCTATTTTTAAAATTAACCATTTTTATCTAAACTCTAATCGAATTACTTTTGCTTTTTTCTCCAACTGACTCTTCTGGCTATACGTATATGCAATTATTATTATTTATTTATTATTCTACACGTTACAACGTCGTCATTTATATTTTTCTTATTTTGACTTATTTTTTAAACAATTTTTAGCGCTTCTATTTCCCTCCCAAATATCTTTCCATCGATATATCCTCGTGTACATCGGTTTATGCATATATCTATAATATTTACAGAGGACCGAACGACTCGATCGTCCGCTACTTGAATAAATTGACATATCCGATCATGCGCAGGGACATTCGAGACGAAAATTAAACGTTTTCTTTTGGTTTTTTTTTCTCTTTCTTTTTTATGTAATATCGCGATCCAAACGATTTGCACAAAAATATTCGCTTTCTCCATCTTTTTTTCACGACGTAGTGTTGCTTTTTTGATTTTGTCAAAAGGTGGTCAGACATTTTTCAGACTCCTTTATCCTTCTCGTGAGCTCGTTGGAGTTTATACATTTTTTATCTCGTCGAGAGCGAAAAAATATCCGGACGATTACGTAGACAATTGAAAATTGGAAGAATATCATGAAAAAATGGTGTTTTGTTATTTTGCTGGATTTTAATATACAATTTATTGTTTTTCAACGTGAGAATCGATCGTGGAAGTTTTTAGCGAAGTTGGGAAACAAAAAATTGCTATAATAAATTTTAGATCTCATCGGACTCGAGAATTCAAGCAAAGCAATAAAAAAAAAAAAAAAAACAAAGTTTGTCAAGTGCATAAACAGACCTCGGTCGCTCATATTTTTATGGACTTGAAAAATATCGATTCGTGACCTTCTTCGCAGTGCAATGATGTCGATTTCAAGCGTTCAACTTGTGCGGACGTAGCGAGCTCAGAATAAATAATAATACCTTAACAAAGCTCAATAGCAAGTTTTAATTAAAATCCATCTATACACGCGTATAAATATATACTAATATTTGCTGTTATTAAAATTCGACAGAATAGGCTAAAAAGGAAGTAGCATTCGGATTAAGACCCGACCGTTTTTTTAGGAGTTTTATATCTGTTGATTTTTCGCTGGGTGCTGCTTTAAATTTTATTCAAAACGTTTGCGGAGGATTTTCCAAAAAAAAATCGATCAAAAAAAAAACAAAAATATCGAACTTTTTAATGGAAACAGATTTTCCCTAGAAAACTACGAGAATCAACATTCCCCATTCTATCCACTTAAGCGCTACTCCCCCAAATTCTGTAGCTCAACGGCTTTCAAAAAAAAAACGTCAAAACTGTCTAAAAAGAACAGGAAAAAAAAATATTTTTCGCTGATGAATACGAATGGAAATCTCTACACGTTCCTGTCGATAACTTGGCCATGAAAAAAAAAAACCTAACGACAATGAATTTTTAAAGAGACGTCGAAAAAAATTAAGTGCCAACAAAAAAGTAGTTTTTAAGCAAAAAAAGAAACATTTTTTTCTGGCTGACTCCACCGGATGGAAACATTTGAAAAATTTTCCACGAATATTTCAAAAAATTGGAAAATTTTGAGGAAAAATAAAATTTTTCCAGCCTTCATTAATGTCGGTGTCACTACACGCACACGTACGGTCCATAAACACGTATAAAACGTAAACATATAGATGAATATAGAAAAGCGGATATGAAGAAGGAATCGTGATGCTTTAAAGCGGCTAGCGCGAGTGACAGAAATAATGGTGCACCGTTAGAGCTAGGCTTGATGGAAATCTTAGTAAATTCTCATTCTTCATTGCTGCGTGCATCTGCACGTTCGTGGCGATTGAATCGAATGGACGAGCGAAATATATGTCGTGAATATCCAACGACGATAAATCCGTAAAATCACGTGGATCGTCAGGGATTCGTAAAGTTTTGTTGTTGTTGAAAAAGGCCTGCGTGCTCGTAGGCCACTTCAGCAGGCAGTGTGCGTCGGGATCGATCAAATAAACAGATCCACAATGTCGTATATTCGAGTCATAGACGATCCAGCGTGATGGTTCATTTAATCCGCGCCATAATTTTATCCCTCGGCCTCTTTTTAACGATTTTGTTTCTACAGACCGAAACTTATGAGATTCTACGATTTCGGGATTCAGGATTTCTTTTTCTCTTTAATATCGTGTGTGTGTGTGTGTGTGTGTGCCTGGATTCCGCGGCTCACGAATAATCATTTCACTTTTCGTCTTTCATAAAGAGTCCTCTCGGCCCTTTTTAAAATTTAAATTTTTTACATAGTACCTCTTATACACGAGACTCCTAAAACTTTGTCATCGAAGATATTTTCTTGCTACATATATCGAAACCCAATGAGAAGCTAAATGTCTGGTTTCTTCTTATTTTTATATTATTCTTTGACGTTCGACCGATCGCCATTATGATTTTTGTCGAATCGACCAGTCGCTACGTAAGCCATAAGCGAGCTATTGATCTTTCCTTAGTCTCAATGCTAAAAGTACTGCATTAGCATCGACTGACTGAATATTTATTCAAATTAAATTCATTGACTCGACATTGTTCAACAAATATTCACACATATACATTATATACACCTCTTCTTAGGTCCCAAAAGAACATTGAAGCTCTCGAGCTTATTCTACATGCCCAGTCCCTGCCCATACTTAGTCTTTCTCTAACTAAACTATTATTTACATAATTTAAATGGCATCAAACGATATTTCGCTCTCCGTATCTTCTTCCGTCTCTTCCGCTCGTCTTTGATCGCTTCCCAGCAGCATCCTCTATCATGAGATCGAGTATCTTATGTAGACATTGATAAAAACAGGCATTGACTAGATTATTGTCCTTTCACACCGCGCGTAATCGTCTTTTATAAATAATAGACTGTTCCTCCATGCCGGATAATCCTGCGAGGTCCTCTATCATTGTTGCTCCTGGAAATAGGGCCTTAGTCCCTCTTACGTCATGTGGAAATCACCCTTGAGTATCCTGGTGAAAGTTTTCTTGAACTGTTGATTCGCCATGGCGTAACAGAACGGATTCATGGGGCTATTGGCGTAGCAGAGAAAGTATGAGAACATGAAAAGATGTTTGTTCGTACACGGGGGTTCGGAGCAGAAGCCTTCGACCAATGCAAGGATGTGGTATGGTGTCCAGCAAGCAACAAAAGCTCCTAGAATAAAAGATATCGTTCTGAAAGCTTTTCGAGCTCGATTTTCCGTGCGGGATTTTTGTCTGCCAACTGTAGGGTCTTTTTTCTGGGTTTTGGCTTTGAGCCTGCGACCTATTGACTTGACGAATTCTTTCCTCGAGCCACTTCCACTTTCCTGGTTCTCACTGGCTTCCTTCTTCTTCGACTGTCTTCTAGCGTCTCCACTGGTTGTCCCGGAAATGGTTGGAACAGCGCTACTTGATGAGGAATGCTGGGGCGGATTGACGTTGGATTTGGTTGGCTGATCGGAAAATCTCTCGGTCGTACTGTTTGAAAATTCAATGGGCGTTGCAGCGACTACACTTGTGATTGGCTGCCGTTTGATGTCCTCGACTTTGACAGTTACTTCGGTATTGACTTTGCTGACAGTTGGCGAAGTTTGGGAAGCCACGTGTGTCTGGTGTGTGACGAAAACCCGCGGCGGATGCGTTTGACACGAAACGTTAGTGAGAAATGGATGATTCACTTGCGGAGCTGGTGGCTGGGATGTGCCTGCTGCTTGCTGAGCAGTAGCCCTTATCAAAGCTGCTTGAAGCAGACTAGTATTAGCCGCTGAAGTGCCGGTATGTACACCTAATATCGGTGAGGATGGTGCGGTAGAGAGAGGATTAGCGAGGCTACAGGAGAACGATGAGGGTGGGCTTTCGTAGGAAGGACTAGGCACGATGACTGAACTCTCGTCCATATACCGGAGATCGGCGCCATCTAAGCCTGTGAGAATGTCGTACGTACCTGGAGGCTGATTAAGCACCACCAGGGTCTTTGGTCTGTCGGTTGAGGACGATATTGAATTATCTTCGGAAACAGGTGGACTGCTCTGAAATTGCGTAGGCGGAGGAATGATACTTAGCTGACTTGCAGTCTTCTCGTTGCTCCTGTTTTTCACTTCCGGAGGTGGTGTATTATGATCTTCTGAAACCTCCAACGAACGGCTGGCTTCGATCTCGTTTGATCTTAATGATTGCTCGGGGGTCAATGTGCTGCTCGATTTTTCTGGCTCGATTGGTATCTCGTTGTCAGCAAGACTGCTCAATTCTTGAATTTTCGGCAGTGTTTGAGCTTTCTGACTTAATGGTTGAAGGATTTCCCGCGTTGAACTCGTCGGGGAGACTTTTCTCGCTGGTGTATTCATCTCTATCTTGACCGGAACCAAACCGTTGATTCTACCATTTGTAGTGAAGACCTGCAGAGCACCAGATGAGACTACCAGTCCAGCTAGCGAAGATCTTTTCCTGAGGTTTTGGGCCTGCTGACCTGGACCGACGGTGCTGTCTTCGTCAGAATCGAACGCGGGACTGCTCGACCGTTCTGACTTTTCAGGCTCAAAATTCTGACCTCCTGCTGGAGTCTGTTTCGTCGTTGAGTCCGCGGTGGCATGAGTGCTGGTTGGTTTCGACGCGGACATTGCGCCTGCCACCTCCATATCGACATCAGTGTTTTCCGAACTTTGAGGAATTCCCGTGGCTCCGGAGCCTCCACCACTTTTCGGCTTATCCTGACTCAACAGCGTACTCTGGGTCTTTGAAATTCCAATGCCAGCCGCACGTCCTGCCATTCCCGACATTGCACCAGCGCTCAGCGCGACCATCGACTGCATCTTTCGCTGCTTCGCTTCGCTCTTCTTCTGCATGTCATACGCCGTCTTATAAATTCCACCGTAAAGGATAAAGAGGACCACCAAGGTGGTCCAATAGTATGTGATTATCAGGGCAGTATTGAAGACCGGATCTTTGAGAAATTGCACGGTACATTCCCCAGGAAGCAAATCCCTGTAGCCGATGAAATGCTCCCATCCAAAGATGCTGATAAAGAACAAAAGTGCAGGAATAATCCAGGTAATCGTTACCATCCAAATGACCCGATTTTTCGTACGCCAGCTCCTGTACTTGGCAGCGATTTTGACCGAACAAAAACGATCTATAGTAATGAGAAGCACTGTGTATTGAGAGACTAGACAGACAGTATAGTCCACCGAGAGCCAGAGGTCGCACAGCATTGGACCAAGATCCCAGTAGCCCATCAGCACGTAAACGGTGTAAAACGGCATAGAAACTGTACCTGTGGGATGTCATCAATGGAAAGACTCTTTACCAGATTCGTGCGATATCCATTGGAGAAACGTGACCGAATTTATTTTCATTATCACACTTTTTGAGCATCATCATTACCGATTAACATGTCAGTCGCTGCCAGCGAAGCGATGAAATAATTGCTTGGCTGCCGGATAGTTCTGTCCACGATGAAAGCCAAAAGGACCAGAATGTTGCCGCCTACGGTAAGAACAATGCAGATCGCCAGGCAAAGAGCTATCAGGACGGTTTGCCATAGCTCGAAGGGTGGTTCTATGTTCAGATAGTCATCTGTCCCAACACATTTTTCAATCACAACCCCGACATTCATTTTTATGAGTTTTAAGAGTAAGACAACTGCAGAATTAATCATCCTGTCTAATTCCAGCTTAACCCTCCGTGGATCATTTCGGCAATATTTTTGTTTTCTCAAAAATCTTGTTTTCACAAATGGTATTGATTCATGAAAGGTCAAAGAGGTCATGTTCAAATAGAAAATTTGATCAACTAACCCTGAGTCAAGTAAGTAGTGCTGTTTCCCAGGGAAGATGTGTTGGTGGAATTTGTCACATTTGTGGTGAACCAGTCAGGCAATAGTTCGCCATATTCGCCACTTGCCCATCTTGGGTCATTCGGGTCGATCCATGAGCCATTAAGCTGGGTGCATTCCGCGATAAGGTCTTCGTAAACGTACCGACAGAGACGTTCTTTTTGCCTCTGTAATTTCCTGCAAAAGACAACAAAAAAGCATTCCTCCATTATGGATTCATCTATTTTTTTCAGGCGTCGGAGAAAGCTCGGAAAACGAAGACAAGATAATGAGGAATAAGGGGCACAACGCAGATATAGTTGGAATCAAACGATCAACACGGAATGGCAAGAAGGCGACAAGTTTCGACCTGGCCTATCCTCATCCCATCAGCCAGTTCATCTTTTTCTATCTCACAGCCTTTTCAGTTTTCTCTCCTCTCATTCTGCTACTATCTCCCTGCCAGGATGTGGCTTTTGCACAAAGATGAACTGCACCCTTAATGGGTCATCTTGATGCCATTCTTTTTCATTTTACTTCGACAAGAGGCAAGAAAAATGATGATAATCATTTTAAATCTAGTACTTCAATGAAGGGGTCAGCTTTAAAATTGATAGTTTGACATAAAATCCATGAAAATTCAATGAACCTGTACGAATTAATATTTTTGGCCCATGATCTAGTGAATCCCATCCCCATTTGGCATCCTTTCTCACTTCAATTCGACAAGAGGCAAGAAAAACGATGATGACCAGTGTTTGACTTAAATGAAGGAGGTCATCCCTTTAGAATTTAAAAAATTTCATAGAATCCTTAAAAATTAGATGGTCCAATAAAAATAAATACTTTCTGCTCATGATGCAGTAAATCTTGCCTTCCACGTGTGTCCAGTATCAACTAAATCCTTTCGCAATATTATCTGCCATATTCATAAAAGGGTATATGTCTACGAATAGAGATCATTCCAGGCAGATGTGCCCTGCATGCTTTTCTAGAGTGCTACAAACGTGCTGAAAAAGTGGAAAGGTATGCAAGAGCAAACGCGACAGAAAAGTCTGAGTCAAAGGATGAATACAGGGAGCCTGGACAATGCGCCTGAAATAAGCATGAATGGAACCACATCCAACCCAGCACTATCTTTCTGCATAGCTATACATGTCTTTTAGCTTTTTCTCTCTCTTGGACGTTGGCGCACGACCTACGACACGGTCCATCGCCGTCGGCCAAGGCGTTGTGAAATCTTTTGAAGCTTTGGCCAAGAAGATTGTTGCTGTTTTCGTCATTTTTGTGAACTAAATTTTGTATTGTTGAGTTGATTGGAAAAAAATCATAAAAATGTATTTATGGTGTGATTGAAAATATATAAAAAACAATTCATTCGTTATTGTAGTGTATTAAATATTAAGAATGAATAATTTTGTTTATATGGAGTTAACGTGTCATTTTTTTATTTTCTAAGGATATCGTGTTGTTAAAATAAAACATGACACACTTGGGGAGGGAAACACTGCTGATTGTGCGATTCTGGGCCATATTGGAGAGTCCTTATCAACTTGGGTGTTTACACAGTCTCGGAGAAGGTCTCGCGGTACTTGTACGAAACAGTTGAGCTCACCCCATCAGCCAGGGCTTAAAGACAGTGCGATAAAGGCAAATTTGTAAGGGCATCATGTTAGCTATTCATTTTTGTTGGTGCAATTGAAAGTTCGAGATTTCACAATCTTTTTTTTTCTTCACTTATTAAGAAAAAAAACGATGAAATATGAATGAATCGAGCTTTTAATTAAAAATTGATGCTCCATCAGTCATGCTTTTTTCTCTCTTCGCTTTTTCTAGTTGTGTAGTACACTAAAGATAAAAGCGAGGCTAGTTCGTACAAGCGAGTGTCTTATCGGCGTAGCATAATCGAGGCCCAAGTCTTGTCAACCCGAATGCTAATCGCATCGAGGGAATATCGATTATACGGTGTTCTGGAAGGCTCGGCGAATCGAGGAGAAAGCCAAGGGACTGAGAACCGCGAGAGAACGAGGAAAAAAGAAACAAAAGTGGGCTTTTTTTGTCCTCTCGTGGCAGAGCTTTGCCAGGCTCTGAGAAATCGTTAAGATGAGGTAAGAGACGTTTCTGGAACGCGGGCTGAGATAAATTATAATGAAGTTGTGTTCGAGGATCGAGGAAAATGTGGAAAGCCCTACAGGACGAATGTAACGTCTCTGGTGTAGAAAGACAAAATGAGCGAACCTTCTCCAATCTGGTTATTGGCAAGCATGACGATCCTCGCGTTATAAACCCCATTGTCCTTACCTTTTACCAAAGAATACATTTGAGCCTTCGTTAAAGCCACATCCACGATGACAAGCTAAATTGCTTTCATTCCGTTGAAGAAGCTCAATCGAGCCTCATCATCAACATTCATTCTTCACCTTCGTTCAATATTTACTCATCCACTAAGTTGATACAAGTAAAAGTCATCTCGTTATCGAATTATTGCAGTTTACCAAGGAGCTATTAACATTTCAGGGCTGCCCTAAATTCTCCCAGTTCTCCATCGAAAATTCACTCAGGCTGCTCTTGATTAATCAACTATAATTACTTTCGGGGTTAATTAATAATAAAAATTGACGAATTAGCTCAAATTTATAAATCAGAACCAAACAAAAAGCAAGATAAAATTTTGCATAAAATAAATAATACATAAATGATGAATAAAAAATAATAAATTCATATTAATAAATAATAAATAATAAATAATAAGAATAAACCACGAGATGGTGCATAAAAATCAAAATAATATTAAAAAATCAAAATGAAACATAAAATATTAAATTAAAAATGAGATTAAAAATAAAAAAACCAAGACAACACTTTGCATAATAATAAGTAATAGAAAATCGACCACAAGATAACGAATTAGCTCAAATTTGCTGGAAAAAAAAAAAAAAGAATTCTTTCCAGTTGCCCAATGATGCTCACGACGTGCAATTAATTATCTAAAGTACAAGTTCTCCGAATTTTTATGACCAACGAGCAAGCTGAGGTAGTTGAAAAAATGAAAGTAAAAAAAAATTTTTTGTTGGCTGATTTATTTACTTTCAAGACTCGTGTACGTTTCAGTGTTGCAGGATCATGTTGTTTTCATAATTGTATATGCATTTGAATGCATTCAGCGAGAATTCGTGGCCAAGAGAGGGCTCGAGTGAGGGGCTTGCTGCATCGGTTTTGTTTAATAACCTGCTTAGTCCTCTTTTCAAATTCCGCTCATTTACTTTTCTCTAAATACGAGGAGGCCACTCGAGGGATTAAATTTAAAAATAGCTACAAAAAACAAAAAAAGCAAAATACAAACTGAAAGTTTTTAGCCACGAAAATGGGAGGAGAGCAGAATAAATATGGAGAGTGTGTCTGCGCGTGGGAAAAAGAAAATCGGATAAAAAACGTTAGTTCGTCGTTAACCCTATTCCGACTCTTGTTTGGGTCTCTCGCGCGCACGCGCTGGAACCGCTACTGCTGGTCTGGTGTGTGCTCGGCTGGCCGTCACTCAGACAATTTTCGTGAAAGGATTTTCAGAAATATTAAGAGTCTCTCACGTGAGAACAGGCTTGAATAAGAAAAATACGTCAAATTATTGTTTCACCGAGTTGCATAAAGATGGGATGAAAAAAATATAAAAATAGAGAAAAAAAAGTTTAAATTGAGCATAAAAAATTCGATCACAAATAATAATAATAAGGAATAATAATAATAATAAAAGAAATAGAATAGAATTTTACATAGAAGAAAATAATAAAAACTAAGAAATAGACGATAAGATAAAAAAATAAAATAACCATGTGCTAAATAATTGTCACAAAATAATAAAAACTCCTCCCAAAAAAGAATAAATAATTAAAGAGAGAAAGAGCGAGAAGGAAGCGAGAAGAGGCTGCACAGTGCCAAAGAGGACCAACAAGTTTAGCATATAAATATGGGAACACGTTGTATATGAGGATTCGTGGAGAGAAACAAGTTCACATCGCAAGTATTATCGGATAGTGGGAACCTCGGTGTGTTTCGAGCTCAGGGGCTGACTGCCCTCTGGTGGATTATACACCCAAGTGTATGAGACCGTCTGTGGCCTGTAGGCTAAAGGGCGAAAGGAAAGAGGCAAAAGAAAAAATAAGTAAAGAAATGAAGGGAGAAAAAGAGGGCGAACGAAAGACAGTGAAGGAAAGGGAGGGGAGGGGCGGAGGGGGGGGGGGGGGAAAAGGAAGAAAGGGGCGTATAAGCCCCGTTGATCCGAGGATCATCGCCGTGGAATGGCACGATAATACGTCGCTATAGGTATTGTGCTAGAGACGAAAAATCTGTGCGAGAGAGTGAGCTTGACAGGAGGAAAAAATGGGACTCGATATAAATATAGACCGAGAGCATCCAAGAGAAAAAAACATGAGGCACACACGACGATGACGTCGCTTGACGAGGAGAGAAGGGTAGCTCGAGAGGAGGATGAGCATGAGGGGGGGGGGGGGGGGGTGATAAATTTCAAAAGTCCGGGCGGGTGAACAACGGGGAGCGACGGAGGGTTTGAGAGAGAAAAGAAAGAGCAGGAAAAAGGTACTCGGCATCGTTCCAACATTCCTATCCCTCAATTTTGCCATCCATCCAGCTCCCTTTTCCTATCCGCCTCTTCCTCCTTATTATAACACACAGTCCATGTATAACTGCCTTTGCTTTTACTGCAGAATCGACTCCCCGGCTAAACGCTTACATTGTATCCTTTTGGGTTAAACCAGAGCAGTTCCCTCTAAAGATTATAGTCCTTTTTCGATCCCTGTCATTCTTATAGTCCTCATATACTTCTTTATCGTTATCTCCGTCCGCGTACACACATGGGTCTGGGAGACCCATGTCGTGAATTTTTCATTTTTATGCTCCTCATACTCCCCGACCATTATCTCTGATTCTTGTCAACTGGTTCTGATACAAAATTAACCCTCCGTGTACACACATGGGTCTGGGAGACCCATGCCGTGAATTTTTCATTTTTATACTCCTCATGCTCCTCGATCGTTATCTCAGATTCTCTTCAGCTGGTTCTTGTACAATATTAACCTTCCGTGTACACACATGGGTCCGGGGGACCCATGACCTAAAATTCCTATTTTTTTCATTTTTCCGACTCTTCAAACGAGTCCATGGAGAGCTGAAAAAACGCTCGGGTCCCCCAGACCCATGTGTGTCTAGGAGGGCAAAACATGCAGAAAAATCTACAGAGCATTGACAATTCACTCTCTCACATGATTATTAATATAATTATCAAAATGTCAATTAGTGCAAATGCGTACGGAGATCGTCCAATCGTCACGAGATTTTCTAGGATTTTTTTTTTCTTATCCATCAAGGCGCTTCCTATTTTCTTCACTGCATTTCCTCCCTCAATGTCTGTGTCATTCTCGACACTTTACACAATGGCACAGATATATGTATCACTGCACAGACAAATGTGTGCATTTCTCTAGCATTTAGGTAACATTTGCGCTCGCATAGCCCAAGTCTAATCTACACATCCGTCACGAGTAATTCATATTCAGGATCGGTTATATATATATTTCGTGTTTGCGTACTTGCATGAGCACGTGCGTTCACATATATTTTCATGGCTAAAGATATATGGGGATTGCCAGGACCAACACCGGCTTAAGCGCCGGAACGAGAGCATTACGCGTTCACCATTGTGCACCACGATTTGCTGGCTTCCTCCTTCGGCTACGCACACATCGAAATCAGTTTGTTTCAAGATGAAGCACTCCTCCGAATTAGAGCACATTTTGGATTACGAGCTTCGAGCGGTCCTCGTAAAAGGAGACACGAACCTGAGAGGCTTAAAAAGTAGGCACATTTTTTCAGACGACGACGACATTTTTTTTTTTATCGATTTACTCAATTTTTAATCAACTTTTCGAGTTTGAGGAAAATTTTCTCAGACTCACGTGATGCTGCATCAAAAAACGAAAAGAATGAGCCCAAGATTAATGATTTTCGTTGAATTTTACCGGAGATATGAATTTTTCAAAGTTCGGGTCATTTTGACCCCAGCTCATCGGATTTCACCATTTCCCCTTTTTTTTTACCTTCTACCGAATTTTTTACTCATTTTTTGACTCCACACAAAACTGCCCCAGGCTCACGTCATCCTGCATGAAAAGAAAACGAAAAGAATGAGCCCAAGATTAATGATTTTCGTTGAATTTTACCGGAGATATGAATTTTTCAAAATTGGGCTCATTTTGACCCAGGGTTAATAAACCTGCTCCGTCTTGCCATGACATTTCGAACCCAACCCTCACGCAGCTCCTTCTCCAATTCATCGCCCTTTACAGTCCCCTTCATTTCCTTTTTAGAGCCTCTGAGCTTTGTGACACATGTTTTAGTTTTATTTTCCATTGCCCTCGTGAAATATGAAACAGACGTAAGATGTGTGTAACGAGCGGGTTTTAAAAAAGAGAGGCTGTTGCGAGATATGAGATTTTCGGAAAGCCTTTCCTCCACACAAACGCCTTAGACCCTCGATAGCAAAAACACGTAACCCACAGCTCCAGGCTCTTTGATGGATATATCGAGGCCATAAAATGTCTTTTTCCATGCAACGCTTTATTGAACTTCTCGTCGATTGCCCTCGGCTATACTCCTCCTTATCCTCTTCCACTGGCCTTCCTTCAAATTTTCGCTCTCCACTCACTTTTTACTCAAAATTTCAACACCCAACAATATTTATTTATTCCCATCAATTTTTCGTTCAATCTTAAAAATCATGACAATTTTCCCACCGATTTTCTGTTTCGATTCTGAGAATAAAAAAATTCCGTTCTTCTCCAAAAACTGACAGAATGTGGGGGCAAAACAAAATCGCAATTCCAACGTGATCATTCCGAGAGTTTTGCGACAGAGGACCGAGGACAACGACGTCCTAATATAAATAATAAATCATTTTTCCAAATCATTGAAATTGAGTGGAAAAAATAAATTGACCATGAGCCGTGGCACGGCTCCAGAGAAATATCCTTAATATCGAAAATTCCTCGTCCCAGTGAATTTCGTTTTGTCGAGGACAAAAAAAAAATTAAAAAATTAAAAAATCAAATTTTTCTATTGCAAATCGCACTTTAAATTTGCGCCTAGTTCTCGGCGTTTATCCAGAAAGTAATAATTAAGTCGATAATCAGTAATAATGAAATAAATGAATTTCTCGATTTTCGGCAAATTGCACAGAACAATTAAGACCGAACTTTATTAAATACTGTTGAGGGCCAAATGAAAAGGAAGCACGAGCAGAGAAAAAAGTTTCCTTCATGAAGAAAATTTCTCGAGTTTGCAAACTGTCATTTTTTTTTCCTAAGGGACTTAAAATAATTCCAAGCAAAAGTAAAGTTCTTGGCTGAATAAGAGAAATGTATTTGACATTCCTCTCGTTGATATTCTCGCTCGGTTGATTAAATCCGTGTTAATTAGTCGCCGCGTCGTCCTCATCGGATAAAAATCGATTCCGCATTCTTTTCAAAATTTTTCCACATTCTCTATTTTTAAACCATTTTTTTTCTTCATATACCAATGAAAAGTTAGTGGATGCAATTTACGCTCGAACACTGCACATTTTTTGCATCGACTGGTGACGTTTTAAAATATTTAAACCGCCAGTCACTTTGACTGCGAGCACCGATTGTATTTTTTTCATTATATCGATTTGATTTTCGTCGCGTGTATCGCGTGAGAAAACATGAAAAAAAAGTACTTTTCTGAGTGCATTTACGATCGGATGGTCCTGCAGATTCGTCGCTGCATCCAGCGACCAAAAAAAAATCATTTTTTTCTTTCACTTCAAAATTCGAAGCGATTAAGCACGCAATTTGGCTGAAGTATTTTCTGTTAAGTGCAACGTTTTATTCCACAACGAAGCCTGAAGCATGTTCGTGTTTTTTTTTCCCAAGATTACATTGCAGATTGTTGCTTAATTACGTGGGTAAAAAAAAAATGCAACGGTGCGTTGGGGCGCTCGAAAAATAGAAATAAATTGCAGGAAAAATAGTGAATCAGTTGCATGAAAAATTCGCGGGTCTATCGTACGATCCAGAGACTCGAAAGCTCGCAGGATCCTTGGATGGAAATAAGTGAGACAGTGTGCATTAATATAGAGCGAAAGCTGCGAGGGGAAAAAAAAAAAAAATTTGCAAAAGTTGGATGTAAATAGCGAGGAAGGGGAAGGAGAAACTTAAACTGTTCGAGGCGTAACTTAAATTAAGAACATAGCTCAGATGTTTTCATCGGTCTTCTGGCTCATTCGGTCTGCTCTATGTTTATCCAGAGAGGAGGGAGATCGACAGCTCGGCGAATTGCTTCTCGTTGTTTTCAATCGGCGCACAAACATTTTCAGAAGCTTCTCTCAATCTCGTGCCACGACCAACTGTGGACGAGCAAGAATAACTCAATGTCGCCAACTCGACCTCGATAGATCCAACTTATAAATCCAATTTTCCAATCGCCGCCGCTGCCGATAGCCAATTACTCTGAATAAATCGAGTTTATGAAATAAATCAACCCACTACAGTTGGTTGTGTATTCAAAAAATTATGCAACTTTTTTTCTGCCTCCATAAAATACCAATCTCATTGCAGTTAATGGCCAAACTTTGTAGTTCTCTAGAAAAAATGCAATTCGATAAAATATCGACAAAAAAAAAAATATACATATTGGGAAAGAAAGAAAAAAAAAAATTACACAAGAAATCCAATAAATTTAAGCAAAATCTTTGAATTATTTGATTTATTTGTTGAATTAATATTAATAATATATATTTCCGTCATTTTTTTTGCTCCAAATTCTTTTCTTTTTTTTCATATGTTTTTGAGGCTTCAAAATATTTCGCCTCGCCGGAGGAAAGGAGAACACATATGCATCGGAGCTTCTGATCTTCGGACGCGCGCGTTTCATACACCGGGACTGGTTTGTAGAAAATTCCAGAGACGAGAAGGTTACGACGAGGGTGGAAGGAAAAAAAAAAAAAAAATCTCCCTGCGAATGGGCTCGGGTCGGGCGCATTTTTTTCAGTCTCGTTAGCCTCTATCCTCCGCTTTTGTTCTTATTTTTTCGAGTGGCATGATGCTACTCTAAGCATCTGGCTCAGCTAGCCAGCAACTATACAATCTCCAAGAATCCATTGTCGTTGAGCACTTCTCTATATATCTAGCGACGCTCTATCCTGTTGAAATCCTATGTTGACGCCAACAACTGTCGTGTAAATATGTACACAGGTGGCTCGATCCGGAATGCTTTGAAAAATGTGACTTTTTCTCTTCGACAGATCGGTCATCGTATTGGTCACTCTGAAAATTTCTAAACCTGATGAGCAGACACAAAAATGTCACTCGAATTTTTTTAATCCAATTTTGCTTCATTTTGGATTTAGAAAATATCGTTTTGTCGTGCTGACCAAATTTTTTATATTAACTTTGGTGCATTCCAATGGGACCAAATCTCAATCAATCAATTTAATTTTAATAATAATGATTTAATAATTAATTTAATTTTAATCATAAGAATATAACGAAAAATTAATTTTTAAAAATTATTTTTGACCGCTCGGGTCAAAAAGACCCATGCGATTTGTCAAAGGTTAATATTCCGTTGTCTACGATATGATACGAAAGTTATAAGCCTATAAAATCGATGTAACGAGTCTCATGTTAGTCTCATTATAGTTTTAGGTACGTAGGCATTGATGGGGACTCGATATTTCAGGTCACGTTACACACAGTTCTGGTTAGTATAGTCGCGTGAACATAGCAAACGTCCAATAACGCAGCAGTGAACAAACTCTCAAGCCCGACATGTTTTCCCCGGCTGTCCCCATCAACCGTACGAGATCACGAAACTGGAAACTAGAAACGAGAACGATCGATGTCGTTACAAGTGTCGCGACCCCACCCTTTTCCACACTCCACGCATTTTTCTATAATAAACGCTTATGAGAACAAAAAAAACATTTTTAATAAGAATTCGATTTTGCAATAAAATATTTAAATACTTTTTTAAATAAATAAATGTATTAATTAATAAAATGATGGGATGATTCCCCATAAGACTGTAATGTCGTTATTTCCATGGAATGAAAATGATTTTTAATTTAAAAAAAGTTTTTATCCCAGAAATAAAGAAAAAAATTTAATTCTGCTCCTCGGACGTTCTTTTCTTTTTTAAGGGTATCAAGCGAATAAAATATGTCATTTAGTTACGTTTTGTTGAAAATAAAAGACTCGACGTATTTTCATAGCCGAGCAATCTTGAAAAGATTATAATAGCTGGCTATTTGGCTCTTATCGCTGGCTTATTACTCCCGTAATGGAGCCTTTTGTGTATCCATTCCGGTTTCTCCTTTCCTCGAAGGTCTCATCATCACCCTGAAGAGCGCAAGTGAAAACGACGACGATAAACAGGACTCCTTATTGTATGTTACATGGCCCTGCTGTGAAAAATAATATCAGCCTAAAAACGTAATGCGTCTAAATGAACCGGATCGCCCAAACTTTGAAAAAACTTAAAATTTTGATTAGCGCAAAAAAAAACTCAAAAAATTAATTCTTTTTGTCCTTGACGTCATTTTTTGGAGAAAAAAATAATGAAATTCTCGTTTTTTCTTCGAAATAGAAATAACGAGCAAGCTCGATGTTTCTTTTTTGTTTTTCATTTTCATCCATTTCCGGTCGTGGGGACCGGAAATGTTTGCGGTTCGTGGGCCGCCGAAAAATTGATAAAAAGGAGGGAAAAGGGATAAACGAGAATATAAATAATCAGCGGCCTCTGGAGATGAGATAAATGAGCATCAATCTTCGTCCCCCTGAGCTTTGTCTTCTCTGTCAACCGATATGTAAACATCACTTCTCATGTGGCCAAAGAATCAAGTTCTAAATAGATTTACAGGGAAAGCTTATACAGTCTTTTCGTAGCAGCAGCTCCATTCCGGAAGCTGTGGACAGCGATCGATCAAATGAGCTTTCTCCTGTATGTCCTGAAATAATGATTAATCGGAAGACTTGATGGTGCAACCAAAAATCACCAATGAGAGAGTTGATCGCGAGCATTCCCGAATATAAATAACCGTTAATGTCGTATCAACAGAATTAATAACACAGACACATTGAACTATAAGGAAAAAAAGCTCCTCCGATGATTATGAGACGAATATGAAATGCGGGAAAAGCCCAAGAGCAAGGAAGAGACGGGGCAACAAGAAATAAGATAATCCGCAAGTATGCCAAAAGGGTCTGCAATTGTGATATGCTTGAAAAGAGTCCAATTAGTGTCTCCCCAGCTCTTTGGATCTCTCCGGAGATAAAACTGGAAGCTGCCAAGTTTGGATGAAAATATGGTTCTCGCAGTTGTGCTCCGGCTCGTGATAAGCTTGTTGTGGCAAGGATAACAATAGTTGGAAAACTTTTGAACAAGCTTATAGTGGAAAGATGTTACTGCCTTGGTCCAGGTTTCTTTAGCCACGAGGATATACAACTATTCCAGAGACCTCTTCGTCCTGTCTCAATATTTACCATGGATCAGGCTAACCGATACTTAAGTCTCGTTTAAATTAATTAATCCACAAGCTTGACAACTCTAATTGCCAATGGGTAATGTCTTTATACCCAATTAATTGACCTTCATTTACTTTTACAAGGGGGTACATGTGAAGACCCGTATGGCAAGCATCAAAGCATCAAACACCCATCCCTCCACCTATATCTATACACATACAACATGTTTAACTTGGTTGTATACATAATACGTCTCCCAACATTTCGAACCAAAGGTTCTGATATTAGATACTCATAGAGGTAAGTGCGTTTGTGTACCTGGCCATAAACTACATCGACAGTCCTCAATTAACCCCTCCTAAGAGGCTTCCTGAACACATCAACGACCATGGCATTTAACGCTCCTCGAGAAAGCTCCCAAACGTCTCCCTTAACCTTGCACCAAGAACTACAAAAACCCACTATATCCATCATTTTGTAATTCAATAAATAACATTTGCTAAGAATTCAATTTAAATTGGTGATGATATTCTTTGGCATCAAATACATCGACACCATTTTTTCTCTCTATTTTTTGCCTTCATCGTTCTCGAATTATTCGAGTTTGAAATATGATGTTAAATATATACCTTTTGATATATCTGAACCCTTTATGGTGATGCATGCAAACTCTGGTATTCAATAACTCGAAAACTATGGAGAAAAAAAGTCTTAAAAAAATTCGTGAATTTATATTTTATTCTAAAGAGTATGCTCGAAAAATTTTATCAAATTCTAATAATTTTTCATTTTCCGAAGCTTTTGACATGGCATAATTTGAAAAATTGCATCAATTTTTTTTCCCCCGAATCGCATCAAATATTTTCAGGATTAATATTTCTTGTTGTCCTCGTGGATGTTTTATGAATTTCGCAGCAGGGGTCAGCGGGCAATTGCCATCCACATGTTTTGGCACAATTCGTCGTCGCCCCAATTTTTTTTCTCTTCGTTTCCCTTTCTCCTCCTTTCCTCTTTCTCATGAAACACATAAATCATTCGCTTAATATCGTAAAGGCGTATCGCACGGGATAAAACATTCTGCTTTGACTTTCAAGAGTCCTGTTCGCGCCGACAGACTCCGAGAGGAAAATAAAGCTCCACGTGCATCAACACACATTTCCATGTACATCTTTCCTCCTCCCTTTGCTCTTTTCCACATTCTCCAACGTCTCCTCGACGACTCATTAGCTTTGAGGACCTTTTGCTTTTTTGAGGCCGACGCGGAGGCTCAAAGGACTCGCGAGCTCGACAGATACACGTCGCTCAAATAAACGTGCCACGACCTCAGCTCACAGACGAAGAAAAATAAATAAGGAGTATATATTTACGTTTCGTCAGACTTAACAGTTCTCGAACTCGAACGGGGCATACTTGGCGGTTGTCAACTCGAACGTACACACACCATTTTCTTTAAATTTACTCCGGACACATAAATGTCCTCATTTTTTTTTATTTTTTTTTTGCTTTTCATGGTAAAAATAAAATTCGCAGACTTTTTGGCTTTTGGAGCCTTTTTTCTCCTGTCTTTTCGTTTTTTTTTTTCCTCAAGGGGTCACGGGGCGTCGCTAGGCCATGGGGAAACCCATGGTGCCCCATGCTCATGGGTTTTATTTCCTTAGACCTTACGGTAAACGTGTGTAGATCTCGCGGAATGCTCTCTCCTCGTATAAATGGGAAAATGTCATATGGAGCCTCTGTAATCCAAAGCAGGGATCAACTAGACTCTGCGAAACACTGAGCACGATGAGCTTTTCGCATATTCTCCGGCACCCATTTTTCTACCGTCTCATCGTTCTTTCACTCTTTCCCCATAAACGGCTTATCCTTGTCGCGAGTTTGACGGGCGAATATTTACCGGCTACTTTCGAAATTATTTTTAATCGCAAAGTTTAGACCCTGGAACAGTAGCCTCGGGTCAAAAAGACCCGAGCTGAGTCCGAATCTCTTAGTTTTTCGCTTTTTCATCGTTTCATCGCCTTTTTCACTCATTTTTTTTTACTTCAAGCGGAATCGGCCCGGGCTCACGTGATTCTGCATTAAAAAACGAAAAGAATGAGCCCAAGTCGAATGCTTTTCGTTGAATTTTACCGGAGATATGAAATTTTTCAAAATTGGGGTCAATTTGACCCCAATTTTTATCGGAATAGGTAAAAAAAAATAACGTTACCGGTTCAGAGTTAACAACTATTAATTATTGAAAATACAAACAAAACAAAAAAACACAATGGAATTAAAAATAATTCAAGAATTATGAGATTGCGATAAAATTAAAATAAAATAAAAAGAGAATTTCGATTTTTTTAAGAACCTCGAGAAAATTTTTACCTCAACCCGGATATGCTCCGCGTCTCTCGGTGTTTTTTTTTTGCTACAATAAAAACGTATTTTCAATATTACATTCAAGTTTAAAACGAAAGACTAGAACGAGCGTAAAAAGAATATCGCTAAAAGCTGTTTTGTCCGGAGGATAAAATACCAAAGCGAGTTTCCCATAGCCTATAAATAAATCGATGGGTCAATCAATTTTCCTATTGTCTAACATGCTCTCCCTTTCGCCAACGTTTTACGCTACGGTTATATGTTGACGAGTGCGAAAAAAAGGGGCTCCTGTTACAAGTCCGTCAAACAAATGATTGAATGGCCAGCAACGGGAGAAAATAAACGAGTGGCGAGAAATTTCGAGCCTCAGGGGAAAATAAAATGGATCCTGGCCCACGGCATCGAAGTTAATCACTTGAAATAACGAAAAAAAATCCGATAAAATTCTTTCCTCTCCAAAATGATGAAAAAAAATTCGATTCAAAATTTATAAATTTTATCAACATTTTATATTTCATTTTTTTATAAAAATTTATAAAATAAAAACGACCTCGTCATCTTGCAATAGTTGGGAGAGGACATTCTCGAGATTACGGGTCGTTGCCTCGTCATTTTTTTCCCTAATTGAACAATAAAAGAAACCCGAAGATTATTACATCCTCGAGTTGTTTGATCGTCTCAGGGGGTCTAGAAATATCGTGCCCATTGGTACATTGCGAATGGCAGGATGGAATTGGTCCGTGGAAAATACAGATATTACAAATTCATTCAAACAATCAATAATAAATCAATTTGTCCAAATTCATGAAATAAATGAATAATAAATAAATTTGGCCAAATTTATTGAATAAATGAATAATAAAATAATTTGTACAAATCCATTTATAGAAATGAGCCTCATTAGAGATGCTCAAAGGCTAGATTCTGAATATCCAGGAACGTTGTTTTCCTTTTAGTACATTTATTTCTGTATGTTTGCTGGCTGTGCTGCTCAGCAGCACATTTCGAGTGGACAAAGCTCAGGGACGAGATCAATGGATTGAGCACCATTCCTGGAGGGTTTGAAGAAAATTGGACAAGATGCAGAAAGCTTCTTCATGGTTAAATATGACCTTGAGAACAAGGCACAAAGCTTCACTCGACTTGCAGTAATACATATTCATAAAGTTCATGGCTAAATATAAATAGGAGATCGGGGTGTAGGAGAGATTTGGTGAAAAGCGAGCCTTTGAGTTGAAGTTACGAATCTCCAGACTGAATACCTATCAAAGCAACTGTGTATTAACGTTTAGTAATTAAAACCCTCAAACACCAAAGTATCGAGTATTTTTTTCGTCCTTAAGGACCTCGAGGTCGTAGAATGAATATTTAACGAAATTTTCCAATGAAAAAGTTGGAATTTTGGTTGGAGATCATTTCGGAAATGCCTCGTCAATGTTTGACCCTCGAGCATAGGACGTCAACCTTTTTTTCCACCTATTCCGGTAACCTGGGGTCAAAATGAGCCGAATTTTGAAAAATTCATATCTCCGGTACAATTCAACCAAAAGCATTAATCTTGGGCTCATTCTTTTCGTTTTTTAATGCAGAAATTTATGAGCCTTGAGGAAATTTGGTCAAAGTCGAAAAATGTTCAAAAAATGCGGTGAAAGGTTGAGAAAAAAAAAAGGAAAACGGTAGATTTCGGGAATGTGGGAATCGAAATGAGCCCAATTTTGAAAAATTCATATCTCCGGTAGAAAATAATGAAAATCCTTCAACTTACGCTTCTTCCTTTCGTTGAAAAATAATAAATCGTTAAAAAATAAGAAAAAAATGAAATTCGTAGTATTTTTCGACACTTTCCGTTCGTCCACGACGATTCGACGTCGAGCAACATTCCGAAATGTCGCACAGACATATTTTCAACGAAAATATGTACAGCCTTGTATAGAATTGAGGAAATAAATTTGAGTCTCGAAGAAAAAGCTCCCCCAGCTCGACCAAGATAAAATTCCCTATTGCCATGCGTTTGAGTGCCAATTTCGGGAAATCTCGAGTTGATCCTGACTTTTCTATCGGCTCATCATATCCCAGCAGCAATAGCAGTTTGCATGTGTCTCTATAACGTGCATATGGAATTTCGTATGTCACGGACTATTCGCGGAAGGAGATTCAATCAGGATTTTCCAGGACAGAAAATCCGAGCGCAACATATTGAGAATTTCGACAAAAGCTTTTATACGCGATGCGGAACTCTCGGTCATTAATAAATTCCTAGACGTTCGTACGAACGACACGATCCATAAAAATCCTGTGAATATTTTTCTGTTTTTTTTTTTTTTTTTTAATTTTTATTCGATTCCGGCGCGACTTTCGTTTCGTTTTCGACTGCGACGAAAAAATATTTTCCTATTTTTATTCAAATAATATTCAAATTTTTATTAAAATTTTTATTCAAATTAAAAAATCGTGACGATACAAAATTGTGACTCTACGAGACGGAAAAGTTGCGAGGGTGTGGATGTGCAACAACAGAGATGAGGGCGATCCATACAGTTCCCATATTTCCAATAAGACGACATGAACGTTGACCTGAGATGCAAGTTACGAGGCTGAATAGAGGCGAGCAACATGTATTCGAGCCAGTACAGGAGACATTCCGTATAAAAGGAGGATGCAGTCAAAAAATCAATACATTATTCCTATTGTCTCGGGTGTGGATAAAAAAGCGGAACTTTTTGCGGGCGATGCGTTCGAGAGACTGAGCAAAATAATTATTTTCTCGAGTTGCTCTCCGAATTGTCCGATCCAAGCCACGTTCTTGTTGATTGAGCCTTTTTTTGAGATAATTGCACGAGCCAATAAAAACGAAAATTCATTTTGGTCCTCACGTTTTTTTGCAAATAATGTGTGTCTCTTTCTGAGCCTGGGAGAAAGTAAAGAATTGGCCAGGTTGAACGTTGCAATGGATGATACGAGGGAGAGACAATTTCTAATGCTTGGAAACACATGCGGACACAGGGAGATGTATTTTCCAAGCCATTGTCGTTGGAATGTACGCGAAGCCATGGTAACAGGTTGGACACACGTTAGCAGAGGAGAAGCCCTCAGCGCGGGCGACACTGGTATCGAGAAAATGCGAGAAAATAAGCCTGACCGAGGAAAAGACATTCGCGCTAGTAGTAACACTCCGATAATGGTCAGACGCAACGTGTATGGAGCTCAACTGCCGGGGAGAGCTTTCATAATGAACACAAAAGCAGGAGACGAGCTTTATAATCGAGAAAGTGCTCTCATCGTGTTATTCTTTTTGTTCTTGTTTATACTTTTACCCCCACAATTGCATATTTACCATCGTGTGTGGCCAATATTTCATTTTACTCATTTATTATTTATTATATCATTATTAGTCATTATTTTATTTATTCATTATTTATTATTTCATTTGATTTATCATTTGTTATTTTATACATTCGTTCGTTATTTATTATTTGGTTATTTTAATATTCTTCATTATTTTGTTTATTTTATTATTTTTTTAATCGAGAGTTCCTTCTCAGGCCTTGGCTAATTTCTGTCTTTTTGTATGCGAGCATGTTCGAGCTAAACCGATGCTATAGAATTTGTGGCGTAGAATACACGCTCGTCCTTGCTACAGGATCGTGCTCCTCTTTTAACTGATGCCATGCTTCCTGTTCGAGATTCTACATGGGCTCGAATCTTCCCTTTAACAGCAGCTCCAGCATGACAAAGGCTGGTTTGGTTTTGCTAATATTGATGCACGTGTGGTTAACCTTTGCTTGGGCCGATCACATCCCGACAGATACATACAGGGAACCTTGCCTCCATTTTATCCTGAAGCCAAAATCTATTCGTTATTGTTGTTTGATATACACGCCAGCTTGGCTTCTTGTTCTGCTCTTGGACATCGCGCCAATCTGTTCGCTCAGAGCGAATTTCCATTGGGGAATCTTGTGATGAAACTTTGGTCGCCGCCTCCATGACAGACGGAAAATAATTCTTTTACGTACTCACGTAGCAAGTTTTAATCGTACAACCTTATTCTTCGGCCTGCTCCGGTAACCTGGGGTCAAAATGACCCCAATGTAAAAAAATTCATATTCTGGTGAAATTGATCGAAAAGCCTGCGAATTGGATTCGTTCGAAGTGAGAAAAATTCTCCAAAAATGGGGTGAAATAATGAAAAAACGTGAAAACGATAAATGACAGTAATCTCGGGGTAAAAATGAACCGAATTTTGAAAAATTCATATCTCCGATAAAATTGAACGAAAAACTTTCAACTTGGGCTCATTCTTTTCGTTTTTTTTTTTCATGGAGAATCACGCGAGGCTCGAGTTATTTAGCTCCAAGTGAAAAAATTGGTAAAAAATGTGGTCAAACGATAAAAAAATGGGATTCAAAGTGGCTCTGGGTCTCTGTGACCCCAAGTGACAATTCTGCGGTAAATCATAGGCAAAACTTAAGCAGGACTCTATCGAAATCTATAGCGAGCGGGCAGTGCAGTTCGTTGGGTCACAGAGAAACGAAAATATTCGAAAAGTGAGAGACTCGGCTGGTGAAAGGGAATAGTAGTTTGAAGAGTTTTCTCTCAACGCAAAGCGCAACTCTCAGTGGCTAGGAGAACGCGATATCCCGACTAAATTGCATCCTTGACCCATGCTCCCGATATATGGCGATGGAAAGTTCGGCCGTGTGGATTTAAAATGCAAAATAAAGATATAGAGTGAAGGAGCTCCAATGGAGAAAAGAGAAGGCGATGCCAGAGCTCCGAATTGCAGCTCGAAGTGGGTGAGTAGGTGAGTCCGAGCTGGCAGGCTGTTGCTCGTTTCTCCATGACTCGCCACTCGAACTACCAACTGTTCGATGTACGCGAGCAAAACGAGACTTTGTTCACGAAATGTTGTTGTTCGCGCATCAAAAGCTCCGGATTGTTTTTTCCTTTTCCTCCTGGCTCTTTAAACAAGAAAATCGTCTGACCTGCCGCTCGATAAGCTTGCCACTTTATCGACGACGATTCAGCCGCCGCGAAACTGCTTCCGCGTTTCTTTTTCGTCCACCCTTATCGCTCCTTTTCGAGGGATGCAATCGCGAGTTATTATTATTATTGAAATAAAACTTTCTCCTATTTTTCGATGAATTGTGAAGTTTTTTTTTTACTTCAGTTTTGCAGCAGCAATTGTTAATTAATTAGGATTCTGTATTGGTTAATTTTGGTAATGAAAGAAAAAATGTTTGAAAATTGGTGGTTATTTAATGGAATATGGAAAAATAGCTTGGGGTATGCAGGTAAATGGGAATTTTTCTGAATCCATGCATTTTTAGTGGTTTCACTTGGTTTTTATTTGTTTTTTTTGTTGTTGTTTTATATTCAGGAAATATTTGCATAGAGGAGAAGAAAAATCGAGAAAATAATTTAAAGGCGCAACTGAGCTCGATAACATATGGAATTTTATTCGAATTACAGTTTTCTGGCTCGGCTCGATGGATCAGTGAATTTCATTGGACCTGCGTGTTATTATTTGTCGAGGGAATAATTTTTTTTTTTTAGTTTCCGGATGGCCGTGCGTTGCTCTGAGTTACGAGAAAAAAAGGTATCGATTTTGGAAGGGCAATGGTGCGGAAATCCCTAATCTGTGCGCCCGTGCAAACTCTCCCGCTTGCTCACTCACTCACTAAAATTTTCCTTTGCTCTTATGTTCCTGGACAATTGGCGTCACTTACTTCAGGCCCCTCACGACCATGTGCCCACGTGCGCTTTGCTCAATTGAGTGCTCAACGCATAGTCGAGTGGATACAAAAGTCTCGACTGATTCTCCCTTGGCTGGGCAACTGCCAAGCCACTTATAAGTCTTGCCCAGTCCCGGGTACACACAATCATTCATCAAAACATATCGGATACCATTTTTTTACAAACTTTAGGGTATTACCATTTTTTTCTTTCTTTTTTATTCATTCCAGGATACGAGGCTATGCTGAACATTGGATCTGGAGGATTGGGCAAAGGAGCTCGGCTCTGGCTTATGGAAATGGTTACCAATGGGGTCAAAAAGACCCAGGACCATTCTGAATCCCCTCGTTCTTCCGTTTTTTCATCGTTTTAACACAATTTTTACCAATTTTTAAGTCCAATCGGAATTGCCTCAGGCTCACCTGATTCTCCATTAAAAAACTAAAAGAATGAGCCCAAATTCAAAGCTTTTCGTTCCATTTTATCGGAGATATTAATTTTTCATAATCGGGGTCATTTTGACCCTTGGCTGCTGGAACAGGCGGAGGAAATACATTTCAGTGTGCAAATGCAACGAAAGGAAACTCACGTTACTCGCCATTTCGTCATGAAGTCCGAGCCAATGGTGTAGATCGGTGACGACGTGCGATTAGTCTCGGTTGCATTAAGACTGGAGTCGACAGTCCCGTTGCCCTCCATGCCCCGATCCTTGTCCGGTCAACAGCACCGTTCCGGTTAGTGTATCCGTCACTGCTACGCCGCCTCGGACCTCAGTATCCTCCAGTCATCTCTCGGACATTCTGAAAAGCCCAAAACATGAAAAATTATTCTTTTGGCCAAATTCATCGGAAAATAATGAACGGAAACGAAAACCGAATGCAAAAACGTTCCTTGCTATGAAAATCCAACCGATTGGCGAAAAAAAAAACGTCGGGGTCAAATTGACCCAAGTGTGTACTCGACCGTATAAAATGCTAAAAATCATAATAATCATTAAAGCCAGCGGTTTCCGCCATCCGAAAAGTACATGAGCTCGAAAACGAATCATCGATCAATATTTTTCGTTGCATTCCATCCTCGAGGATCATCAATCATCGAGATAGGGGAAACATGTGACTGTGTACGAAGGCACAGGCCGCCAGCGAAATTCTATAGAAAAAAGTCGCGAGGAATTCGCAGATTTTGATGGAACAAAAAATTGGCCTAAGTTTTTGAATTTTTATTTTTTTTTCCTACTCGACCATCACGCTTGTCGTTCGTAATCGGAGATCCAGCGAGCGACTCCATTCAGGGATTAAATTGAAGGAATGCTCACTTAACCAGATTATTCGGTTGTTATGATTTTCCCTTCGGAGATTTCTCGTCTTCGCAATGCTTCAAATTTTTCTTCTTCCACTTTTCTATATCGTTCGCTCTATTACATGGCTCTCTATTGTTCTGGAAAAATCGAAGTTTGAGACAAAAGCGGCCGGGGACGAAATAGCTGAATCGAAGGATGCACATGACAAGTGAACGCGCGCTCGATCAGCGTCGAAACTTATCGAGAGGCACAAGGCAAATGCCAGATTTTTATTCACCCTTTAATTTGTCCCAAGCTCTGCTCGATTAATATTTCGTTTTATGATTCAGAATTGGAGGAATCGAAAGGACATTTCACATCAAATTGGTTATTTAATCGGAGAAACGATAACCTGGGGTCAAAAAGACCCAGAGCGACTGTGAATCCCTTCGTGATCTCGGTCTTGATCGTTTTACCGCATTTTTCACCGACTTTTGGGCTTCAATACCGGAGTCATGAATTTTTTCAAAATTTGGGTCATTCTGACCCCAGATTGAGCCTCATTTTTTATCGACTCGTCACGTGATGATTTCATTCGAACGAATATTTCTGGCCTGCAGGACTGAGCAGAATTGGCGTCTATTATTTTCACACACACAAACGTTTTCCATAGTAAATTCTGCGAAAAATCAGAGGCTCGTGTGTTGTGCAAATTTGGGGACAATTGAATGGCTAGAAAATAGCAAATGGCAATTGCCATTCGAGGATGTGAAGGAAAGGCCGGTCGATATCAACTAAATTCGAGCAGACAGGCCAGAGCCAACAGAGCCCCCGGAAACACGAGATAATACACCGAATGAAATGTGAAACGGCGGGAGGCGCATCTCGATGACTGAAGCTCGTGCGATTTCGTGGCATTGGCTTGCACAAACATATATATATATATATATATAAACAGACCAAATTCGACAGCAGCGCTGCGAGTCCCTGTTGAGCTTTTGTTTCCAGAAATGAAGGGAGACAGCTATGGAATTCTTCGCAATCACTTTTTTACCAGGAGCTCCCCATTCTTTCCATCAATAGGCCGATCCGGGCGAGCATTCAATCGCCTCTCATTCCTAAAATATCTCGAGCATAAAATTTGTCCTCTAGATTCCCATTTTTCTACTCATTTTTATTCTCAACTTTCCTTCCTTTCGACTTTGCCCTTTTTTTTTCAGGATTGTATCCAGCATTTCTCTCAGATTTCCCAAACTTTTGCCTGTAGCCTCGATCGACATTTCTCTCGAGCATTAGTGTAGCCTGAATAGTTGTCAATCGTAATCGCGAGCTGATCGATCGAAAAACAGAGAAAGCGACGTTCGATTTATTATTTACAGTGAAACTTTAGAATTTATGGGATTCTTGCATCGTGAATAATCCCCTGGACCGAGAACCCGGGGTCAAAAAGACCCGGAGCGATTAAAATATCGTTTTACCGCATTTTTTACCAATTTTTTCACTCTAAGTAAAATTTCCAAGGCTCACGCGATCCTGCAGTAAAAAACGAAAAGAATGAGCCCAAGTTGAACTCTTTTGGTCAAATTTAACCGGAGATATGAATTTTCCAATATTGGGCTCATTCTGACCCCATTCCCAGGTGTCAAGGCTGCCTGTCCTCTAGCCTGTCCTTTCATCACAAGTCCGTTATTAGCTCTGCTTTCTCTTTCAATCTCTTCCACTCAAATAATACCAAACGGACATGCGTGAATCGTAGAGCAACCGCACAAGTTGCTTACGCATCAATTGTCGCCTCTCCGGCACATATATACATAGAGCTGTGTCGGTGCCCAAGCAACGCCTGTTTCCCGCCCTCCATCTCGTAACATTTCCCGATGGGAAATCAAACATTATCAACGACCTATTAGATTAATTTTGAATTGACGATTCCAGAATGCACTGAAATCGTAATTGCTCTTCCGTTTCCGATTAGCACGAGTTGCAATATCGTACCCAAGACGTGAAACGTTCAAGGAAATTTATGAATGATTTTCCACAACGAAATTCGTTGCCGAATAATAAAATTTTTAATTTTCCTTAATTTAATAGATTTTTCATGGCCCCCGGTAATTGCAACTCGATCCATTTTGCCAGCAACTTTTTCTGCATCTAAAAATATTAAATGAAATTAAAAAATGAAGAAAACGAAAAAAAATGGTGGAAATTTTTTTTTTTTTTTTTCCTTTTTCATGCTGGCCACAAGAAAAGAAATAATTCTTATGGTTATGGGTCGCCACGAGGCAATATGCAACGTTCTGTCTATTCGAGTAATTCGCTCGTGTCTCTATCCACATCGACGCAAAGTCCCAAGGGGCTCAATTATCAAGCCGTCCGGCCTCGGGTCTTGTTACTCTCTGTTCGAGTTTATCCTGACTCGTGTGTGTGCGGGTAAATGTGGACACCAGTGTGACGTCTAGTCGTGGCGTCGGTATAACGAAGTTTGAGGTTAGCCAGCGACAGAGATTCATCTCAGCTCTCGGTGCTCTGGATTAAGAGGCGAAGGAGCTGGGGACGCGTGAGCTGTGTCAAGACACTACGCTACTCGGTCAACCCTATGCCGGCAGCTATCGAATGCATCCCCTTGTTAGCTCCGACTTCCTATCTAGCTGTTGCTGTTGCTGGGACGAACATAAGTTCCTATAGCGACCATACCGATGAGACGCCAATCCTATCTGCTCATTTTCCTTTCACTTAACGTATAATTCGATCGAGCAAGCGTCCACCTTGCAGAGAGATTTTATTTATTTTTATTTAGTCTAGCGAGGCAAAAAATGATTAACCGCTCATTTTTATTCCAGGAAATCAATTCCTAAATTATTTTTATCTTCGAGGCTCTCGAATGGCTCTCGAAGCCAAAAGCAATGAGTTTTTCTTGCACCCGTTCCGGTAAACTGGGGTCAAAATCACCCCAATATTAAAAAATTCATATCTCCGGTAAAAATGAATGAAAAGTCTTGAGCTTGGGCTCATTCTTTTCGTTTTTTTAGTGCGGGATCACGCGAGTCTGAGGGGATTCAGTTTTAAGTGAAAAAAGCTCTCCATCATTTATTCAATTTTATCCTCAAAATAATTTCATTCTCAGCGAGCTATTTTTACGAGGGCCAACTGGCTCGAGAGTCGAAAAGTGCATCCGGAGAGTCTCCTCGTAATTCATTAATATTATTATTTAGTTATCATAACAATCAACAAGTTTTGCAGAATAAAGCGACGATGATACTTGGACGCACACCTCGATTACCCTTCCCACTTATTCCCCCCCTCCCCGCTCCTTTTTTTTCCATTCGTTCCTCGACGTCACTTGGCTGCTGCAAAATTGATTTTACGAGAGGCGAATGCTGCTCGATCCAGGAAGCGCGTTGCATACGTGACCATTTTTTACTCGATCATTCGATTGACTGAATAGTTTGTGCATGAGTCTGGCTTTCTATCTCAATTTATTTATAAATATACACATTTATCTACATACAAGTGTGTTTGTGTGTGCGTGTGAAAAAAAATCAATGCACTCAACAGCAGAGAATGGGAATCTATCGATCAGGACACTTGCGGGACTCGATCCAGTTGACATAAGCCTCTCGAGCGAACGATCATCGAACCGAATTAAAAAATTTACTCCACTCTGTCTACGTGTCTCATATCTGCTTGCAATTTTTCTTTCTCCTTTTTGACTTTGCTACAAGAATTCATTGGCCACGCGAAACCGCCACAAAATTTGATCGAAAAATCGAGATATCTTTTCTATTATCATCGGTAAGCTAGGGGGTCAAATTGACCCTAATTTTGGAAAACCCATAGATCCGGTAAAATTCGACGAAAAACGTTCAACTTGGGCTCATTATTTTTGTTTTTCAGTGTAGAATCTCGTGAGCCAAGGGAAATTTGGATTGGAATGAAAAAATAAGTTGAAAATTCGATAAAACTATGAAAAATGGGAGAACGAAGCAATTTTAAGTGGCCCCGGGTCTTTTTGACCCCAGGCATAAGAAATATACTATTTTCTATGAATTTGTAACTTCAATTTAAAACCATGAAAATTTTTATCACTGGAACCTAAAAAATATCGTTCCTGACCAAATATTGGACAAGGACAAACGGAAT
Source organism: Campopleginae sp. 14b (assembly GCA_030522525.1). Lineage (NCBI taxonomy): Eukaryota > Metazoa > Arthropoda > Insecta > Hymenoptera > Ichneumonidae > Campopleginae sp. 14b. Next base: position 118,006 of record JAPYYS010000479.1, read on the forward strand.
TTTGTTCCAACAACAAAATTATATGTTTTCGATCTTAATCGACACACTAATAGATTTTCGGGTCGTAGGAATATCAATAGTCGTGCGTTCAATAGACACTGACGCATGTGACAGTTTTTAAAAGCAACACCTCGCGACGACACAAATGTTTGTATATACATCAACCGGAAGAGAAGGTGGTAGACAGGATGTGTGACTCGGGTGTAAAAAGCTCGATATTAAATCCGATAGAATGATTTATATTCGTCGTCCTGGTATGTGGGTGTTGTAAAAGCAAAGGGAAGGGGATTGAAGCGCGTGGTTCGATGGCTAGCCCTAGCGAGCAGCAGGCTGAGCCGATATTGATGTTTTTGTTGTTGTTTCGTTTGCGTTCTGGCCAGGCCAGAGCTTGACTCATAAAAAGGTCTAGGCCTTGCGAGCACTCCCCAAGCGTTGATAAATTTTAAATCGCACGAAACTTTGTCGAAACTTGGTACTTTATATTGGAAAAAAAAAAAAAACAAAACATAAATAAATTCCTATGCATTTTTCTCAAATCCTCATATCGATTGCAACTTGGCGTTGCGGCTTGAATTAATAAAATGCCTCATTTCCGGTCTCGGTCCACGAAAATATTAAGTTTCTTATTTTATTTTTGTTTAAATCCAAAAACCATTACAAATTTTCCTACCTTTTTTTCTCTGGGCCCTGAAATAACGATTATTCCAAAAATTTTGACAAATTCATATCTCCGGCAAATTTTGACGATAAGCTTTCGACTCGGGCTCATTTTTTTTCGTTTTTTCATGCAGAATCATCTGAGCCTCGGACAATTTAGATCGAAGCAAAAAAAGAGTGAAAAATTGGGTTAAACGTTAAAAAACGTGATAACGATCGGATTCAAATTTGTACCCTGAGTCTTTCTCCCCGAGGTCATTTTGTTGCATCCCAACGATTCCAACTTCGATATCACCTCGATAAGGGATGCTTCGTATAAAAATTAGCAATGCATACGTATTGGCGTACCCGAGCCACGTGCACTAAGGGGAAACATGGAAAATGTGTATGTTGTACATCCAAGTAGCAATGCCCGCGTTGATGCGACAGTAAAACGAATGGGCTTGAACGCGTCGGTGTTTTGTCGCGTGTCCGTTGCATTATGCAATCGTGACTATACCTTGTCTCATATATATGCATACTCGGTTGTATATATATATATATATATATATTATTCAGTCGCACTGACAACCGAACCGGATCATTTTCACTCGTAAATCCATGAATTTTTATTGTTTATTTCTGTCTGACGAAAATGGTGAATTTTCCAAAAGTGCAAACGTTTTTTTTCTTCATATTTTTGGAATCTCGAATCGTAGGATTTGATTTGAACTATTATTTTTGACCTATTCCCCTAACCCAGGCTCAAAATGAGCCCGATTTCGGATGAATTCATATCTCTGATAAAATTCAACGAAAAAAGTTCAATCCGGGCTCATGCTTTTCGTTTTTCAGTGCGGAGTAAAAAAAATCGGTGAAAAATGCGGTAAGACTATAAAAAACGGGAGACCGAAGGGATGTTGGATTTATGGAAAAAAATGTAAAAATAAAAATCGTCACGAGATCCCGAGTCTGCCTATGGCTCAGGCGACAATTAATAATCCGGCTGGGTCTGCGGAGGTTGAAAAACATAATTAATATCTCATCGAGACTCCATTGGAAGGAAAATAAAAAATTTCGAGTAGCTGAGCTGATTTAATCGCACTGATAATTTTTTTTATTATTTTCCATCCTCAATTTTCATTTGATTTGTTTTTTTTTTTCCCCCTGGGTCGCCGATAAAATCAGCTGGATTATTCGAAAGTCTCACTTAATCGAGTGTAGCCACATGTACGAACCACAACGAGATGATGCTAAGATCTTTCGTCACGAATGTGCCAGAGATTTCATTTGATCGATAAGCCACACGTCTTACTAATCCCCCTCGACCTCCCTCCACTAGTTTTCAACAAGCCTGCCCACCTTTATTTCACGTTAAATCCTCCACAAATACATAAACCCATCAAGGACGTATTCCAAATTTCAAACAATTCTCAATTTTATATTTACCATTTATATTTATATTTTATTCTTATTTATTCATTCATTTACTTATTTATTTTGTTGGTCATTTGTTTATTCATTGACTCATTCATTTATGGATTTCTTCATGTATTTATTTATTCATTTATTCATTCATTTATTATTTATTTATTTTTATTTTGGTGCTTGTCTGTATTTCCAGGCGAACTCTATTTTCCGGGGACGCCTCAGTAGTTTGCCGTGTAGTCGTGTCTAATCACTTTTTCGAAGGTACTCAACGGATTTCCTACCCAAGAATTCACTTCTCTATTTTCTTCCTGTCAACTACTAAGCTCTTTTCTGCTGCAATGAGTTTCTCAAGACTTTTCGAGTCTGTGCGGTAACTATTTCAAGGGGCATCAAGAGAGTGCGCCTGGACTCTGAAAATAAAGTACCGAGATCCTCGCCACTATTCGCTCCAGGATCAAAGAGCCCAAGGAGACTCTGCAGACTTGGACAAACCTATTTTCCAAAATACAATTCCACCTTTCCCTCATTCTTATTGCGTGAGCATGCGAGGGAGCACATTAAGGGAGCAAAATCCTGTAGCTAACAATTTTCTTTCGATCGATCCAGAATTAAATAAAAAATCAAATCAAAAGCTTAAATTATGAGAGAGAAAAAAAAAAGAACAAAAGTCATTCTAGTTTCTAGACGGAAAATTTTTCACAGAAACTTGCTCGAAATCAATGCTCGAAAAAAAGTAAATGGAAGAAAAAACAGGAAATTTTCGAGTTTCCAGACGCCAGCACCCCCTTAATCAATTTTCAAACCCCTCGAGCCTTGTCCCATCATCGCGATTCCAAAGGATAACGACGAAGGAATATCATTTCGCGTACGACCATTTTTTTTCGATCTTTCTATCTTGCCAGCGCCTTTCCTAAAACTCGACAAGGATCATAATAACCCACTTTCCATTTGCCTCCAGGGCTAACCATTTTAGCACTCGTCCTCGATGTACATATTACATACGTACGACATTAACGTGACTGAGGATACAAATATAAGGTTCTTATCGTTTCTGGAGCGCCGGGGCTGATATCGCCCAGGGAAACGTCGACGCGGGGGCTTCTCCGGTGCAAAATGCGTCGGGCTGTTTTCGCTTTATCAAACAAATGTGATTTGTGCCTTATTCGACGCGCGGGGCTCGGCAAGTCTCCGCCTATTTATCTTGTTCGAAGACTACGACCTTCTCCGGCGACTATCTCGATCTTGATTTCGTTGCCGGGAGGTTCGTGAATCTTCTCAGATGAGCGACTCCGGCCCTAACGACCTGGGCCGAAAGATTTCGAGGTTCCGTTCGATAAGACTCGAATAATTGAAAGAAAAACAAATTTTCATGGAAAGAGATCGAAAATTGATGCGACGACGGGGCATTAGAAATGAATTTTTATTTTTTACCCTCGCCGTAGAGACATATGGGTCTGGGGAGACCCACTCGACCAAGCTTTTATGGGCATTTCTCAGCTTTTCATTTTCGGCTACAAACGTAATCCACACGTCATTATCACGAGGTACAAAATTCAACAATTGGCTGATTCTAATTGCCTGACTTATTTGTGCAGATTCGCTCTCACTCTATCGAGAGAGACTTTTTATTATTTTCTCCTTCATATGCTTTTTGCTTCTCTTTCCAACTTCTGAAGCTCACGATTCCCGACAACCTGTCACTCTAAATTCGCGCTCGCATTCCATTCCACACGAAACGTTATTTAACTTGAATCGACCCTTCACTGCTTCATCCATTTATCACTGAAATATCAAATCCTCATGCCCACGTGGCTCTGCAAAAAAATTCAGCCTGAAAATACGAAAATCGTTCGGTTCATCAAATATGGAGAGAATTCTTGTTTGACCTTTTTACAACGCGATCTTTCGGATCTTGGCTCTTTTTCCACGGTTCTAATTGGAAAAATGCGAAAAAAAACGAGTTTTTTACTCTTTTTTTTTCAAATAAGAAAAGATAAGTTTTTTTTTATTATTTAATCTTCAGGCAGTTTGAAATGCGGAGCTCGCATTTATAATAAATCTAATAATAATATAATAATAATGAATAAATAAATAAATAAAAAATTATTATCATTAATAAATCTTTCTAAGGCACTTCGAAATGGCTATAGTTCTCGTTTTCAATGAAATTACATTTTTACGTATTTGATGATATGTTTCTAGGGTTATCGACGCTTAATTGTACTCATGACTGCTAATAAGAGATTCTCAGGGTTGCCGGTGTTTGCTGTTAAGTGTTAGAGGCCATTCGAGTATTTATTAGTTCCGTCAAGTAGACCTCGCGTTAAATACAACTCCGACCGGTTAACGGTTAACCCTGCATCGGTAACCCGGGGTCAATATGACCCCGGGCAACTTAAATCGGTTTTATAATTTTTTTCGTTATCCTGTTAATGGAGTCTCTATGAGATTGCAACATTTTGCGATACAATCGCGATACTCAACGCGTTTTTTAACCCTGGATTTATAAACTGGGGTCAAAAAGACCCAAAAAGAAAAAGACTCTTTTTCCATTCGCTCTCCCGTTTTTTATCAACCGGGTCCACGTAATTCTCCATAAAAAAAAAAAAACGAAAAAATGAACCCAAGTCGAAGGCTTTTCGTTAAATTTTACAGGAGGTCTGAATTTTTCAAAATCGGGATCACTCAGACCCCGAACGACTGTAATATCGTTAAATGAATATCGTATCGTAAAAAATCGAATTTTTTGGCCAAATTTTGAAATGTTTTTTTTGTTTTTTCACTTTTTGATTTTGTTTTACGAAATAAAAGCTACGCTCCTCCGGCGAACAGCAAAAATAAGTAACAGACGTCGTTGGTGTGCTTCGTTATAGTTTGCTACCCGAGATAGATTTTCTTACCTTGTGGGTATAAATTCTTGTGGGTATTCGAACTTGGTGGACTAGGCCGAAGCGCAGAACTCGAAAGGGAACTTTTAAAGCTCCATTTGCTGTAACTTTGAGTCAATTTTCTCGGCTCTTTGCAACTGTTTTTTCGTTTTTTCCTCTTTTCCTTTGCTTCGTGTGCTCCGAGTATTGGATTTTGCTTTCGTCGTGGATAGCAAGATTGGTCTGATCCGAAAGCCGGGCGTCAGCATGCGAAAGTTTGATTTTTCGTTCCTCTCACGACGAGGATTAAAAAAATGGAAAATTTCACTGAAAAAAACGTCGTACAAGTTGTCACTGTCCTCAGACTTAGGAACTCGCGTCCGATGTCGATTGCGAGACCGCGAACTTGTTTAAAACTCTGTGCTCCGGCGAATCGAGTCGAGAACGAAAAATCACGATTTATCGAATTTATTTTCCATCCGCTCGATAAATCCGGAGAGCAAAAACAAGCAAGAAATAAAAAAATTGCACCTTTTATAACAAAAAAAAATGAGCAATTATTTCGAGTCCGAATATTTGGACACTTGTCAGGCATTTGCTTCGTTTTACTCAACCACGCACCTCGTTAACCTCGTCCTCGAGACAGGAGCAAGGAGGAGATTAATTGGTGAGGAAAAATATCGAAAAACACTTGGATCTGAGAGTCTCGGACTCTTTTAGGAAAACGAATTCGAGTAACGAAAAAAAAATGCTCGATTTTATCATTTTTTCAATGTTTTTTTCTTCCTATTTATTTGTGTACGTGTTTTCCTTCACCATTCTTTAGGGAATGTGGTCGAACGATAGAGGACGAATAGACGAACACGCGGCGTCGAATTGAAGTGAGCGCGCGCGCGCGCGCGGCGTTTGTCGCGATGCTTTGGTCTTGGCGGTTGGAAGGCTCGCTCTCGTCCATATACATCGGAAAGCTGGATCGTCGAGAGCGCAGGCGCATTGAAAAGTGCACGAGCAAGCTCTGTAGAGAAGCTTGAATATCGCTCCTCTTTAGCAAACGGCTCGGTGTATCGGGAAAAAGTTGTCGGTCCTCCTCTCGCGCCCTAGCCGAGAAAACCGACGACGCTGGTTTCGCTGGTTATTACCAATTTACCCTGTGCCTGTTGGAGCCCTCGACCTCCTCTCATAGCTCGCTTGCGTTCCTCTCTTTCCCCTTTCCCGTTTTTCCATATTTTCTCTTTGGCATCCGCCATTTTTTATTTCATTAATTTTTTAATAATAATTTATTTAAAAAAGGCCTCGCCCTAATTTTTACAATATTCATCGGTTTTCCGGTTTGCAACGAACACCAGTGCAAAAAAAAAGCTCGAGAAAGTTAAAAAACGAAAATATCTCGGGCCTGAATATTCTTAGCCACATAAATAGAAAGACAAGAGCCCCTATTCGACATTCAAATTCATCGAGATTCGATCGAAAAGAAAGGACGAGCAAGTAACCGAGTCAATTAAACATGAGTCTCTCTCTTGAAATTTCGTATTTCATATTTTTTCTCACCCTCTATATTTCCCTTCCCTTATATTTCGAGTTAACTCTTAAAACCGCTCGTATATCATTTTTACTTTATATCGATACATAGCGGCGTGCTAATGAAATTTTCTTCATAGTCGATTATACCTGCTGAGGTTTAATTTTCATTCGAGCAGATAGAGGTAAATGCTGTGAGTGTGGACAAGTCTTTGAAAGGTTGAAGGTCTCGAAACCGATTGTACAGTCTGAAGATATTTTTGGTGCCTTTTGTCGTGAGGGAGGCCAATATTTAAATAACATCTGACTATCAGTTGCTCTAATATTTCAGGGCGTGTAAAGAATATCGAAAGTTTTGTTAAATCTCGTTAATTTCATAGTCACAGATTTTTATTAAATCACCGAGAAATCTTTGAAGGAGAAAAATGGATTATTGTTTTATTGAATAACAGTGGAACGGTGAGCTGGGGTCGGAGAGACCCAGGACGACTTGAAATCCCTTCGTTCTCACGTTTTTTTTATCGTTGCACCGTATTCTGGTGTGATTTTTTAACTTGAGACAAAATTTCCCCGGTTCATAAAAGAATGAGCCCAAGTCGAAAGATTTTCGTTCAATTTTCGCGGAGATACGAATTTTTCAAAATTGCGCTTTCAACTAAAAAATGGGAAGAAATTGAGAAGCTTTCCTCAAATATTGCCACGTCTCACATTCACGATGAAAATCCGACGCAGTCATAATTTACAGAGATCGCAAAAATGATAATTAGCATAGAGTCCGAAAATCTGTAAAAATTCTTAAAATCGTAAATTCCCGATTTAAAAAAACTCCAAATTTCGACATTTCACCTGACAATAAATTGCCAATTATATAAAAAACGAGGACAAAAAAATTCGAGTATTTTTTATACCTCACAAGTTTTTTCGTCTCATTATTTTATTTATGACGTCACTGCTGGGTGCACCAGGAGGCTGGGATTCGATAGCAACTGCACTTAGCAACCGGGTTCTTGTACAATTTCATGGCAGCTCCATCACGGGACGATCCACGTTGCGTTCTCCAAATAATTAACTGCATTCAGTTTGCTCAATCCTTCAATAAATAATTTCGGGCTTTTCGACCGAGGACACGAGAAATTCTTCCTAATATTTTATTTCCCATTATTTTTCCACCTATTTTCCAAATATCATTCCTTCACCATGTACCAAATTAATTCCCATTGTTCACGCGCCCTATAGACCTTTAATAATGTGTACCAAATGCCTCTCGAGGTTGCTCCATAATTAGCACACCAAACAAACGAAAAACTAGTGGGCTCAGCATTCTCATCCTTCCTGCCATGACGTAGGTCTCTTATTCGGGGCCTTTCTTTTTCTTCTTTGCTTGACTAACATTCCTCCCCGCCTAACCACTACGATTTTTTATAGACAATGACTATTCCAGGGTCCAAGGAAGAAGCAGCAATCGTGGTTGGGGTAGGTCATGCTCTTAACTATATATAACTATTAAGCCAAATATTAAGCCATATTATAAATAATATATTATTTATTATATATAATATATAATATATATATATATTATATATCACGGTTCGAAATTTTTAAAATTCTGATTATTATTTTTTTGGCTTAATTTTGAATGGATTTTTCAATTTTTTTAGTGGGTCAAAATGAGCCAGTGTGTACTCCGAGGGGTAAACGACTTCACAGTTATCCAGGTCCTTCATAAATATTTCGTCATGTTATTTTCTCTTTTTGTTTTAAATTATTTTTTAACTTCCTCGAAACTCGTCACTTTTGACGAGATATTTTTCCTTTGTTCGTTTCCTGTTGACGCGAGCATGTCGCAGATTTCTAAAAGAAATGTTACTTTCCGTATTGATTTTATGCGTTCCACAGGGCATTGTGATTCGATCGGTTGATACGTCAAAATATAAAGATATCTCCAAGGCACATACACATGTGTCTCCCCACAATATACACGTTTTGGATGAATCTCGAAGATAAGAGTTTATCTCGTGTTTCATTTTTCGATCTTGATTTTTCGCGTCTTCTGCATTTCCTTCTGTTTTGAAGAGAAAAAATCTTATCATTTGAAAAAATAATTAGATGCAATGCTTTTGCTGTGTCATCCCGAGCTGGCCAGTCTGATAAACAATTTTTTATTTGTTTCTGCGTGCATGATTTTTACAAATTGTTACAATATGTATTCTTATATATCTGTTTGCTGACGGATAACGAATTGCCCGATAGCCGGAATGATTTTGGCTTATAAAACAAAAGGACAATCTACGAGTTTCATTTATTTTTGCAAAAATCAATTATTTCTCCCATTCTGCTTAGAAAAATGTTTTAATCAACGTATGGACAGGCGTTGAGTCTGGCCAACCCGAATCCCGATGTTTCGGTAGCATGGTGTGAAAAAAAAATGACATTTTTCCCTAAATAAGACAACATTTTTTTAATTAAAAAAAAAAAAAACAAACGAAAAAATTGAAACAAAACTTTACTCCAGCAGAAAATGACGATTTTATTATCGCAATCGAAAAGACATTCTGAGGACTAAAAAACCTAACTGACAGCATAAATTTTCCCATTTTTTTCGTAGCGATGAGCGGAAATGAGAGAAAAATCGAAATTCCGGTTAACGGACTCAGACAGTCGGTCGGACGTGGGGAAATTCAATGGGAGGGAAAAGGCCAGGGGAAAAGAGAGACAGAGCCAGAATAAGTAGGGAGATTCGAGTTGAATGGAAAATAAAGGAGAAGGTGAACGAAAGAAGAAGAAGAAACCGAAAAAGTATATGGAAAAGCAGAGGGGGGGGCATGTGGTACGAACTCTCATCATCCTCCGCTAATATTTGCTCGCGCCAACACAAAAGCATCGTCCACGTTATATATTTTAGAGTCTAAAGAGAGATAAAGAGGGTGGAAGAAAAAATGATGAAAATAGAGAAGAGGGAGTAAACGTTTTTCTCTGATAAAAATGGCCGAAAGTCGACCTCGTCTCTGCACACCGCTAGATCGACTAGACGTGCTCGTTTCCCTTCCCTTTTTCACTGGAGTGATGGTCGTCTTGGTGGTCCACAGCTCTCTGCCCAGCTTTTCGCTTCATCCTCGTGCTTTTCTATTTTAATACAAGATTTGGCGTGGAAACAGCCGCACCGCGAGAGGGTTTAGAGCGATCCGCGCTCCCATCACGATGCACCTTGCATATCCTAGTCTCGTGTGTCGTATATGAATCTAAAAATGGAATTCAACCCTTCGTGTCTTTATAAAAGCCATCCACGTCGAGCCCAAACACATACTTTTTTTCCATATGAAAAATTCATCCACACGCACGTCCCCTCCATTTGTCTACATACATTTTGAGTTTTTTCCATCAAATTCCCATAAAAAAAATACAATTTTTAACTCTCATCGTCACATTCGGAAATGCGACCAAGTCATAATATATATATAGCGATGTATAGGCGTGTGATCCTGGTCAACGATGGATATTTAGATGATGCTGACTGGAAGGCTCCATTTCGCTATGGCAGTTTGAACAAGGGAGAGAGAGAGAGGCAGCACCTTCGCTCTTGGTTGGATCGTGCAACGGTTAACTATGTCTGGAGAATCTCCAGGGCCGAAGCTTTCAAACGGGTCCATAATGAAATTACCAACAGGATTGGTTGCGAGCTGGTGCACCTGGTCTGTTTTCGAAATGCTACAGCAATTGCCTTCCGGCATGTGGATATTAACCCATATATATCCCATATATATTCACATATAACCATGTACATAAGTATATGCTGGTGTGTTAACTTGTATATGCCAACAGTTTGAAGGCCCTCGGCTAAATACGTCAACATTCACAACCTCAAACTATGGAACCTCATTTTTCCAAAGGCTTACATTTTCCAGTCACTCTAATTCGACAGGGAATCTGGACACTTTGCAAATTAGCAAATACGTCTCGACTCTCTCGATTTTTATCATCCAACCTGCTCCGTTGATTCGTTTACTGCGCGATGAATTTCCGACTCGTCCGCATCCAGAAAAATGTCGTTGCTGAGGTGAAAAAATAAGTGTTCGGACTGAATGAGGAACAGGAAATAAACAGACGTTCTGTACACCGTGCTGCAGGAATCTCCGAGAATGATTATCGATGCTCGACCAAGCGCTTGTTAGAATATCATTTCCTTTCATTCATCCGGACAGTTCCATCCTTTCACGTACACAACCTCATTCTCAACATGCTAAATCTCGATCGAACAACTTCCCAAGCCAAGGACGTCAATTTAATGAGATACCAAGGTCTGATTTTTTCTCAGGAATTTTATTTCGAATCTGATTAGTCAATCGAGGCATAAAAACGCTTGAGAACCATGCAAAGTTATTTGTGGACCATCAATCCAGCGAAATTTTTTTTTTTCTAGAGCAGATCGCAAGATTCCCATTTAATATTCGGTCAGGACCATAAAACGATATTTAAAAAAAATCCAAATCCAAGATCGGTTCGAAAATATTCATGGTTTTTCTAATTGAACAAACAATTAATAAAAAAAAACGTAATTTTCATTGGACCCCGGACCTGCAAATGTCCATTCGATGAGGAATCCCTTCCCCAAGAATAAACACTTGACCCAACGCCCTGCAGCCACAAGCCCATAACCATTAAGCACCGATCGCCAATTGCAGTGAATCTGATGGACCAAAACAGTTTAGCCAGCGGCCAAATCAGCTGATCTAGCCGAGCACGAACAGTGCGAGAAACAGCGAGACACCTCGCAACATCCGCAACAGGCAGTTCGACTAATAATCGTCCAACTATTGGACCACCAAATGGACACAAGATAGACACTGGCATAGTTTGCACTGCAAAGCGTGGGCTTCGGAAACACTTTGCTGCGGATGCAACGTTTTAATATGCAAACAGTCGATTGAGGGAGCGAGCCTTGCTCGAGCACGTGTAATCAGCACCTAATGAGATTATTGATTCATCGAATTATTACCCAAACGCGTTCGATGACCTCCATTAATCCAATCCTCCAATAATTTTTTGAAAAATTCATATCTCCGGTAAAATTGAAGGAAAAGGCTTGGGCTCATTCTTTACGTTTTTTAATGCAGGCTCACGTGAGTCTGGGACAATTTTTTGTCAAGTGAAAAAATGATTGAAAAATGCGATAAAACGATAAAAAACAGAGAACGTAAGGATTCAAAGTCACTCTGGGTCTTTTTGACCCGGCTTACCGTTCTAGGCTTAAAATAAAGAATGAATATATTTTTCCTTGCATTTCACCGATGTCAATTTGTCATAAGCAACTACCTAGATTTCTCGATTATAGTTATATCATCAATAATGCGACTTAGATCTTTTCAATAAGAGTCGATCACTCGTACAGTCAACAATACCGTTTACACAGTCTACATGCCAAATTTGTGCAATAATTAATCTCGATGGTAAGAAAGCCGACACTGTTCTTAGTCCTGAATAATTTCTCAATATACCATTGTCCCCATGTACGCCCATGGTTGAAGATAAAAGCGACACCTAATTTGTAACATGAACAAAGACTTCGTATGCCTCTTTGCCGACCTTTTTTCTTCAATTTTCCTCGATTAGATTCGGTTATTTTTAAATTGTGTGCATCGCCGAAAATATATCAGAGCCAGCGACCAAATAAAATTAATATAATTAATTGAATAAATAACATAAATTAATATAAAATGAATCATAAAAATATAATAATAAATAATAATAATATATAAATGAAAATCACGGATGCCTGATTATTATTGGGCGCACTGTTTTTCGACGCATAAAAAATCGAGTCCCGAGGATTCATAGAGCGTGCTCTGTCGCTGTTTTATGAGCCCCGAGTAAGCCAACTGCCAAGCACCGAAATCCTATCGTTACGTGTTTCAGGATTACACGAGGATCCCGTTCAATTACATGCAAATCTTGGCGGATCCTTACCCAAACCTCGACGCACTGGAATCGAAGCAAACCTTAAGCAACTCTATACACATGTACATTTTGCTGCTTTATAAGTATATAAATTTATGCATGTGCCACGTCTTACCTCCTCAAGGGCGACACGCTAGACCGTTCGCTAAATCAATCGACCTAGTGTCATGATTGCGAATCCTACAATGAGCCAATTTACGAAATTATATCAACATGCGATACTCTTGTATTCAGAGTAAACCTTTCCGTAACTTTTCCAAAATCATATCAAAGTCAAGGTCATTCATTTTGTCATTCACAACAATTTTTACCTTTAATAATTTTGTTCTATTTTATTTTCATTTTTTTTTTAGGTTATTTTTGTTTTATTTTATTTTATGTTAGGCTGGACCTAGAATTGAAGAATGACTGCAAAAAGTTAAAAAAAATCTAGCCTTACGAGATACGAAGATCGAAAATCCAGACATGAATCCCATCGAGTACGATATTTTGAAAAGAAATTCCGTAATTTTGAATAATCAGGTCTTTGGAGTGGTAACCAATAATTTTATCAATACAATTTTATCTATAATCCGTGTGCACTCAATAAATCTTTCCTACATCGATATAATCGTTGCGAGATTGTCTCGTTACACAAATTTTCATCCACTGATTTACTGACATATTAGATAATCGATTGTGCAGAAATGAGAGCATGGAGCTCGGTTGGTGTCATTAAGAAAGATGGTCGCCTGGAAGGTGGTAGTGTTATCGTTGCTCCTGATATTATCTACTGGTAAGGTCGTCAGTGAATCTGGGATCCAGGATGATAGAAGACTCTTCACAAATGTGACCGATCCATCATGGTACAGACTTCCGGAGTACATATTACCGGACAAATACGAATTATGGATATTTCCACAACTGGCTACGAACAATTTCACGTACGAGGGCCGAGTCAAAATCGATCTTCGGGTTCACCAAAAAACCAACCATTTGATGGTTAACGTTGTTGGGCTCAGAATTAATGATGAAGAGTCTGAAGTTCGTAAAATCGTAAATGCCAGCAGCGAGAAGGTGGCAATTTTAAAACAAGAACTGAATATTAAAAGACAAGTGTACTTACTTTCATTGGCGAGTGAAATCCCTCCTGGACATTATGTGCTGTCGCTGTCATTTGCTGGCACCGTCCTCGACGATTTAAACGGATTTTACAGGAGCTCTTACGAATCAGGAGGAAAAAGACGGTAATTTATTCCTAAACCATTGAATCATTTGCTCGGATTAGTGCCGACTCCCTCAGAGTTGTTTCTTCTTTTTCGTTTCTTTTTTTTTTTTTTTTTTTTTTTTTTTTTCTTCGATTTTCGCACGCAAAGCTTTCCCGTGTTTCGACGAGCCCTACATGAAGGCCAGATATCGACTACACATAGGACATTACACAAATGAAACGGTCACCACTAACACTGCGTCGGAAATAATTCGAGAAATGTATGTCTGCTAATCCACTTTTTCTTAATTCCTCAGTATTATCCACGAATTAACAAAACGTGAAAATATATTTCTGTCCTTCGTCAGCAAACCAGACTACTTGCTAACTACCTTCACGGAAACTCCTCCAATGCCAACGTATCTCGTAGGTTGGGCAATCCATAATTTCTCGTACACGAAAGCACAAAATTCAACTTTCATAGGACTCTGGAGTCAAGAAATCATGAAAGATTATGGCACAGCTTTCCTCGCCGAGTGCACTAAGATTTACGAAGCACTTGATGATTGGATTCAAGTTCCAAATCCCATCCCGAAGATGGACCAGATTGCAGTCCCAGATTTCTACTGGTCCGCTATGGAGAACTGGGGAATGGTAACTTTTCGGGAGTCCGGAATACTCTGGGAAAAAGGTGTTACACCCACAATAAAAATCCGCAATGGACTCAGCACCGTTGCCCATGAATATGCTCACACTTGGTTCGGCAACTTGGTCACTCCGAAATTCTGAAATGTCGCCTGGTTGAAAGAAGGCTTTGCTACTTTCTTCGGCCATTATGTCCTGAACCTCCTCCACAATGACTGGAAAATGATGGATCTCTTTGTTGTTGATGTCCTCCAACAGGCACTGCTGCAGGATGCCACTCAGCACAACAGAACCATGAACGGCAATGGATTTTGTTACTTACAAAAAAGGTTCGTACAGCACAAAGACTTCCTAGTCCTGGTCCAGTCCACTTTTTAATTATCTTCCAATCTTCATCATTTTCCATAGGAGCCTCGATCATTCGGATGATGTACCATCTTGTTGGAGATTCCGCGTTCCATCGAGGAATGAAATTCTACGTTTCCACATTGTACGTCAAAGTCTAAGACCAATTCTTCGCGACAATGATCAGCTGGATGACCCTGAAGTTTGCAACGTTGGAATGCAATGATGAAGGGATCCCTTTCAGCGACTCAAGGGGTATACCATTTGGAAAGATTCAAGTGACTATCAAGAGTAGATAAATCGTTGCATTCCAACGTCACAAACTACAGCTTCCCTAAGGTGGTCTCTATTGGAGTTATTTGCATGAATCTTGCCACTTGTTGCCAGAGCCAACAAGTTTGCTATTCCAAATGATGTCTACGAACACCTGCAGCACTTTGCAGACCAGGAAGACCTGTTGGAAAAGTCGATTCAACTAAGTGAGGTCGTCGAGTCTTGGGCCAATCAACCAGGTTACCCCGTCATCACTGTCACCCGGAATTATTCCAACAGCATGACAGAAATTAAGCAAGAGAAATTTTATCTAAACAAGACTGAACGCACCCATGGGGATGATCCACGATGGTGGGTACCCATCAATTTCGCCACGGTCGAATCTCAACTCCTTCAAAGGACTAAAACCATCTGGACCACAGACCACAAAACAAGAGTCTTCGCCTGCCCGCGGTCCAACCTTCCCAAACCATAATCTGCAATATTGATCAAGCTTTCTACTATCGGGTCAATTACGATCGGGTCAACTGGCAGAGGCTAATAAATCATTTGAACTCTGACAATTTCGAGTTGATCGGTATACCCAATAGAGCATCATTGCTCGACGACTCTCACAATCTTGCGAAAGCCGGATACATCGACTACTCCATACCCCTCAACCTCTCGAGATATTTGATCCGAGAAACGGATTATGAACCATGGCTCGCAGCGATCACGGCGTTGGACTTTCTCAACATCATGCTCGCTGGTCGGCCGGATGTCAGAGCAGCTTTCCAAGTGAGATCTTTCCTTCCATCGATCATCAAATAAAGCTCACGATCAGGACTTGAGTCTCCTTTTTCATTTTCAGGTCCATGTCAATCGGCTTGTTCAACCTATTTATGAGAATTTAACATTCCATCAAAATCCAGCCGATGGAATGCGCACACGTCTCTTGCGTAATATCATTTTATCAATGGCTTGTTCCATGAACAATGAAAACTGTCTCAACGTCTCGACGTCTTTGTTCAAAGAATGGCTCAAGGACAAAGACAAAAGGTGCGTCTCGGAATGGAATTTCAATGAATTTTATCGATCAAATTTCGATTCGATATTCAATTACCAATGATCAATTATTGGACAACCATTCAGGATGGTCCAATTCGACGCAACAAGGCCGTACGATGTCAAGTACTAACTTTGATTAATTGTTGACGATTTTGAAGTTTGCATTACTGGAATGCAACGGAATTCTGGTTTTTTCATATTCAATATTTCGTCAGGACAACACAAGGACTGAATGAATGAATAGAAAAAACGGGAATGTATCATTTTTCGCAGGATTAATCCAGACTCGAAAAATGCCGCTTATTGTGTTGGTATACGTTCAGCCAGCTCGAAAGATTGGCATGAGGTTTTACGAGTATTCCTCAACACCAAATTGCATACGGAACAAGAACTGTTGATTGCCGGCCTCGGTTGCACGAATAATTCCACCTTGATAAGAGAATTTCTAAATTATTCTCTCTACGATGGACCAGAAATACGCAAGCAATACAGACTCACTATAGTTGATGCTGCTCTCAATGGGAATATGGAAAATCTGGACCACGTTTTAAACTTCGTCGACGACAACTTGCACAAGATCATGTAAGAATATCTTGACACCTCGTAAACGATACTTTTAACTTCACATTTTTTTAAACGAATAATTCGAAAAATGAATAATAAAAAATCGAAATTTAATAAAATTTAATAAAGTTTCAACAATTCCAATAAAATCTAATAAAATTCTGTAAATTTTAATAAATTTACACGAAATTAATAAATTCCAAAAGAATTGAAATAAATTTTAATAGAATTTAACAAATTTCAACAAAAGTCGATAAAATTTTGTAAAACTTTATCCAATAGAAAACAAAATTTATGTTTTTTTTTCCATCATTTTCAATGTGCAGAAGAGGCGTTTCATTTTTCAACAACATTTTCGGAGCCCTTAAAAAGCGAATCGTGTTAGAGGAGCAATTGCGAAAGGTACGGTTGAGTTGATGATAAGCATGAACCTGCTGAGCTTCATAAAAATTAATTTATTTCCAAAAACTTTTTTTTATGTTTTGTTCAACAGCTAAAAATCCTCGTGCAACGTAGTACAGAGTTTATGGGTTCGAGTATCGAAGATGCTCGGAAAGCCATTGAATATGCGGAGGCTAACATGTCGTGGATTCGCATTTACACCCCGAAAATCGAGAAATGGTTGAATTCAAACACGTAAGAGAATCCAGTGTCGTATTTAAAAAAGAAAAAAAAAAGTTTTCAATAAACTATGAAAAAAAGTTTAAATCATTGAAAAGAGAATCCTCGTTCCAAAAAAATGCCAAGAACCACAAATATCACGATTGATAAAATAGAAATCCTTCCTTACCGAGAACTGGCTAGAAATTTACTAGAAAATCAATTTCATCGGTCGAGCTGAATAAAAGTGATGAAACAGTCCAAGCTAACGTTGTAAGATCGCAGCACGCAATGGTCGCTTTCGGATCTTTGGATCCCAATTTTCATGATATTTAGCGATGCAATCGGAAAAGATATGCAGTTTATTACAAGCTGAAAGGAACGGCGACGAATTCCATGCGAAAATTATGCGGAAACGTAAATTTTCAATTTCATCTCCAATGGTCGTTTAGGAATGATTTTTTTTTTTTTTTCAACATCGATGTGCAAATTATATAAAGAAGAATCAAGTCTGGACCCAGTCGGGTGGCTAAATTTTTTATCCCTAATATATTACGATTGCCCTAGAACATGAAATATATTGTGGACTAAATTTCAAGTTTACATCGTGTATAGAAATATTCCCTATACGTCTCTGTCCCACTTTTCTGAGGTAAAATATTTGGAAATTCAATGACTCGAGGTCGCGTGTCGTAAACACAGAATCGCTATGGCTGCGAGAGAGATAATGGAAAATTTGGAAGATAAAACGTTTCCACACCATTCGTTCGATCGAACTGAAAAAGTTGCAGCCCATTTTTGCTTTTTTCGGTGCCTGGCACCGGCCGAATGGCGTGGAAAAGCTTCACTTTCGAATCTTCGAGACTCTCTGGATGCCTGATTCATACCCTTAACACGATCGCACCGAAAATTATTCGGCGAGAAAAGATAGCGGAAAATATTTATGGATACCCATTAGTCCGAAACATTGTAATATCTTTTTCACAGATCTCTCAATACTTATCGCAACAAAAAAAAAAAAAAATCAAATATTTTCAACGATAAATCTTGAGTTTGTTAAAAAATTGAAAATTGAACTTTTCATCAAGTTATCTTAATGGCCTCGTGTTCGTATAAGTGGAGGAATATCGCAAAAGACTTGACAACATTAAATTCCCATCAATGAGCGTGACATTGAGGCATCCACTTGAATAATGTTCAATTTTGTCGATTGCATTTAAAAAAAAAAAAATTCCCGTTGTCATTGACGTTTCTGGAAAAATTCATAAAAATAAAAGAATCGAAAAATAGATGAATGTTCGGTAATGATCAATTTTGTCAATTGGGTGTGGTTTTTTTAATTTTAATTTTTTTTTTTTTGGCTGCCATTGAGATTTCTGGAAAAATGAATCTGCCAGCGATTCGTGGAGAACAAAAAGCGAATTTCGGTAAATTTGTTACGACGGAGAAGCTGCAAATGGTCGAGCCAATTTCGAATTATTGCTCGAAAGGAAAAACGTATGAGTCAGAGGGTTGAACTATTGGAGATACCGATTCCCGTCGTTATCGATTGTATCAGTTTTAAACCTCACGCATTTGTGATTAGGTTGAACAAAAATTCTAAACATTTTAGGCCCAAATGATTTTTCACGTCGATTCATTAATTTTATTAGAAAATAAATTCTTCCCATGTTTTGATCATTAGAAATGTCGGAAATGCCAGGAGAGGGTGAAATTCTTGAGGGAAACAATTTCAATTTAGTTTTTGACTTTCCGAATTGAATTTTTTGCAAAATCGGAAAGTGCAAATATCATTTTTTCGTTCGGAAAGAAAATACAGACCCCCAATTCGGTTTTTCCCTGGAATGCAGATCCTCGGAAACGATTATTTATTAAAATACATAATCAACAGGTATTGGGACCCGTAGACACTCAAAGAATCGGACCGATTTTTTTTTGGTCAAATGATATGAAAAAAAAAGGAAAAAATCGAAAGCGAAACTCTAAGAAATGATTATCTATACGCCTAACGATCGATTATGGCAACACGACTTATCAGTATCAATTCCGGCCGATCAAATTCCTCCAAACTCGGTGAATATTGTTGCAATCGTCACGAGGTTATTTCTAAGGCGCACGTATTTAAGGCGTTCAATAATTTTCCAACAGCAACTCAAGCCAAAATCGTCACGAAGTTTAATCTTATGAAGAAATAATAATCACTCATCGTGCAAGATTGAACAACCGAAAATGCTTCCAACGATTGCAACGATTTGGTTAATAACAGGGGAACAAATGGAAATTCAATAAGATAAGAGTTTTATCGTCAGAGCCCATCGTGCGATAAGATTAAGCGGAGATCCGACATGTTTTAAAAATCATGTTATCTAGGCTCCCGCAACATTATAAAGGTGTGGACCCACCGAAGGTGACCCGTCGTTCACTTTTATATTCGCGACTGAAACGGTCATCGGAAAAAACGGTTTTTTTCGTTGTACGTGTTGTCATCAACCTGGTAAAACGACAGGATGTCGTTCCAGCGGCAAACTCTGTGGTGTCTTTTATTGGTGGCTGTAGCAGGTGCTATTCCCGTCACTGAAGAGGTCCCCAAAACCCTCGGCAATCTTCTCATCAAAGATGCTCCGCCAACCGGCTATCGTCTTTCCAAGCATGTGCGTCCCAAAAACTACACAATCAGTCTAGAACCGAATATTGTTGTGGGTGACTTTACTTTCAAGGGCGAAACACAAATCTCAATACACGTTGCTGGTCCAACTTCGACCATTGTTTTACATGGCATGGATCTTACCTTCGACGAGAAAGCCACGGAATTGCTCGACTCCACCGGTGAGAAGATAAATGTGTCGATAACTGCTACCTCCGACGTAGACAAGCAGTTCTACCAATTAAACTTCGGAAACCTTTCTCTAAGAGGCGACTACACATTGAAGTTTAAATATACTGGAATGTTGGGCGACGATGCGCGAGGATTCTACAGAACTTGGTACATTGACGACCAAGGAGAGAAAGTGTAAGTAGTTACAATTTTTTGTTTTCCAATCATCGGGCTTTCTAGTTCTAACTGATCCACCAAGTGGTCGTGAACATGGAAATGTCATATTTCCCTAGTTTTGAGTGATTCTTTGATGAGATTGGATTTAAAGTAATACTGAAAGGTCTAGGCGGACTAAGCTCATGGAGGATTGTTTTTTAGTTGGTTAGCAGCGACTCAATTCGGACCGACTTACGCGAGGCGAGCGTTCCCTTGCTTCGATGAACCGTCGTTCAAGGCAACGTTTACCATATCCATCACCCACTCGGACCAGTACGAGGCCGTCTCCAATATGCCAGCCAAGAGGAAAACAAGACCGACGGGTTTCGAATTAACTAAGTGGACGACTGAATTTGAAAAAACTCCCATAATGTCACCGTATCTCGTTGCCTTCATTGTTTCGGATTTCAAGTCCCTCCCGGATACAGAGGGTAAATTTAAAGTATTCGCCAGAAGCAACAAAGTCCATCTGGGTAAATTCGCCAAGACCATAGGTCTTCGGGAACTCGAAGCGTTAAGAAATTTCACACATATCACTTACGAACTACCCAAACTGGACAACTTCGCGATACCACAAATCCCCGCTAACGCGATGGAGAACTGGGGTCTGGTTACGTACAGGTGAATAACTATTTCCAATAGTAAACATCCACCAGCCTTCGAAAATGAGGAAGGAAAAGAGCTGCCTCACTTGGGATATACGATTTTCATTTTGTTTCTCGGTTAAAGCGAGAGTTTGCTTTTGTACGATGACAAAGATACTACGACGGAGACCAAGCAAAAAATTGCGAGTGCCATATCCCACGAGTACGCCCATCAATGGTTTGGAAATCTCGTCAGTCCGGACTGGTGGTCATACACTTGGCTCAATGAAGGATTTGCCAATTATTTCCAGTATTGGATTACCGATCAGGTACTTGACCGAAGTTCACAGGGTATCCGCTATTCCCAAATGGCAACTTTCTTCAGAGCCAGCTCGATTAATTCCTCCTGATTTGATTTCTAGATTGAGCCTTCATGGCGTATGATGGACCAGTTTGTCACTGGAAATCTTCAACAGACCGCCTTCATAAATGACGATAGTAAAACGCAACATGCGATGAATGTTGAGGTCAACGATCCGGATGGAATTCGTAGCAGTTGTGACAGCGTGTCCTACCACAAAGGTCAATATTTTGACAGTACTTTCAATGCAAACGTTTCACATATATTATATTGCCTCCTTAACGAAGATCTTATTCATTTCCGCTTGTTCAACAGCTGGCAGTGTCATTCGAATGTTTTCACACGTCCTTACTCCAGCCGTATTCCAAGAAGGACTCCAGAATTATTTGAAGGCGAAGTACGCAGCGGTAAACATTATTGAAGCATTGGATAGTTGATCGATTTTTTTTCTAATCGGACTCTTTCTTCTTCAGTGCACATGGAGCAGCCATCCCTGATGATTTGATCAAAGAATTTGTAGCTCTTGCTGGTAAACACATCAAGTTTCTGGATAAAGCATTGCAGTCCTGGTTCACACAAGCCGGCTATCCTGTTATCACTGTCACCCGAAATCATACTCTTGGAAACGCCGTCATATCGCAAAAAAGATTTTTAACCAATTCTAACGAGACCTCCAAGGAGCGATGGTATGTCCCATTGACGATCGTCACACAGGACGACAAGCTGCCTGAAAAGTTTTCAGAAACTAAGCCAACCGATTGGCTTCAAAGTGACTCCAATCCACTTACCCTCTCAGGATACAAAAACGACAGCTGGATAATTTTCAACAGCCAGCAAACTGGTACGTGGATCATCGCTCCTATGCTCTGTTTGGGCTGCCCGAGTTTTTCTGCCAGCCAACGATTCCAACAACAACTTGACTCCTACGATTTATTTATTCTTCTTATCAGGTTATTATCGGGTCAATTATAACCTCGAGAACTGGCAGTTACTTATTGATTACCTGAAGAACGCAAACACGACGAACAACATTCATCCTCTGAATCGAGCTCAACTCTTGGATGATTCCTTCCATCTTGCCCAAGCTGGGGAGCTTGTCAATCATACTGTTTTCTTTGAGCTGAGCAATTATCTCCAAAACGAAACCGACTACATTCCTTGGTATGCCGCCCACCGGGCATTTGCCGTGCTCAAAAGAACTCTCGCCAATACCGATAGCTACGATCTTTTCAAAGTAAGTCACTGTATTATATAGCTGGAGGATATTTTCGCTAGGAGCGAAGATTTGCAAAATCCTATCGAAAAATTTAAAAAATTTCAATTGCACATGCGCACCACTACCGTTACTTTAACGATCTTTCCTCTCCAGCTTTATATTCAACGGCTCACTAAGAATCTAGAAAAAAGTTTGGGCTATGCTGAACGTGAAAACGAAACGGATGATTTTAAGATGAATAGACTGAATATGATGAAGCTTGCTTGTGCAATGGGTTCTGCGGAATGTTTGAAGGCTACCCACGAGATCTTGATTGAGCATGTAGTCAAATCCAACAAGTGAGTTTTCGCAACATTTAGAACATTCTGAATCATCGGGATCTCCGATGATTACAGTATTCAGAAGACTTACCTAACTCATGTGTTGATGCTTTCGAAGAACCTCAGCTGATCTACAAAGCGTCGCACTTTGTGCGGGGATGCGATCAGCGGATACTGAATTATGGGAAACAGCCTTCAATTACACGCTGACCTTGAACAGAGATACGACAGAACGTCAGACCCTCGTCAACGCACTCGGATGTTGTTCTGACCCAGCCGTTTTGAAGATGTATCTCGAGAGAGCAGTCCTCGTCGAAGATGCTGGCATCCATCAACTATCCGCGGTCATGGCAGTCCACGACGGTGATGTCGTTCTAGATTTCATCAAAGACAAATCCAAAACTATCGTCGACGCGTGAGTCAAGTCCACCACTTTCGAAAATTCGGACCAATACTCCAAAATCTTAATCTCATGGCTCAAATCGTTTCTGTTACAGCGATGACGGTGCTATCTTAATTGAGGTGTATGCGACACATGTTGCTAGGAGAATTACGACACCTGATCAAGTCACAAAGGTGAGTACTACAAAAGATTGAACTGTCTGACCAGGTCCGAAAAACAATGCAATTTCATCAATCGATCATGTTTCTTGACCTCATTTTTGCAGCTCCAAAGTTTCATCGCTAACCTACCCGAAAGTTACAAGTCATTAGGAGAGAGGTTGACACTCGAGGCAGTCTCCGAAGCCCAAGCGAATGTCAATTGGGTCCACAAGTATGAAGAGTCAGTAAGGACGCTTTTAGCATATCATTCCCGAGCTTCACACCCGTCTCTTTCCCCGTTATCGTTGGGCTATTCAATCAAGTCTGTTCAACAAAGCCTGAGATCCGGCACACAAATTCCGGAGAGAGGCATTTCCGTAAAATCCACGTAACGTCAACATCAAGAATCAATAAACTTTCCGGAAACATCAAACATTCATTGATTCGCCCACCGGTCATGAAATGATTTGCCAATCCTTTATGATCAATCAAGGGCACTTGAAGACTTTTCATAGCATTTTTTCAGATAAATGACACATTTGAGTAGACATGAAAAATACTTAAGATTTATAAATCTCGAATTAAGTAATAAAAAATATTTCTTCAAATAGACTAATCATTTTTTTGAAACTCTCGACTGCTGCAAATACTAAAGCTGCTGCGAATCATATATTTGCCGGTGCCATCATTCAAATTTCACGATTCCTCAGTGAAATAGTCCATAACAACTTCGCCAATTCTGAGCTGCAAAAACGATATTCGTAATCGTCATCAACAACTTCTTTTGTACTCTTTATCCGAAATTTTTCGGAAAGTTTGCTCAAGAAAAAAAAAGCTTTTCGGAATCTCCTGATTTCCGGAATAATCATCAGGCGACCTTACACGATATAAATTTGCAAAATGAAGTTATAATCTTGAAATGCCGAGACCCGGTATTTCCGCAGAAAACATGAAGAACAATACTTAAATGACGCTTCGCGGCTGATAAGGTCAAACTCATAAATACATAATGATGTTTGCCCCAACTCATCCGATTGTGAATAATCGTTGGAGAGTTAATGAAAGCAGTACGACCGCCATTGTTCCACGAGAATACCAATTTTGATCAGCCTCGGGTTTGATGCGAGGCTATATTGTGCTCAGTATGTTCAGTCATGGGAAAACACACACTTTCAATACCTGACGATGAAAAAATAAAAGTGTCACCTCGTACTCAGCCATTCATCAGGCCAGCTTTCTCAAGGTTTTCACGATTCTATCCTCTTTTCTTTATTGTACCAATGAATAATCAATCATCTTGAAAACTGTGTCTGCCACAGTTGCGTTGTGAAATTCTCGCCAGTGAGTTAGCGGGCTGCGGCTCGTCAACATCAACAGTCCTTCGTGTTCAGATCAACAATGTGGAGTAAAAAAGTGATTTTTGTGGTGTCAATGTTGATGGCATTGGTAGCATCAATCCCAGCACTGGAAGATGGCATCGATAACTCTGGAAAGACTTCAGAATCCTGGGCGAATGAGACGAGCTTTCGTTTACCGGACAATTCTTTTCCACGGTTGTACCGAATCAACATTGAGCCGAATCTCTCCTATGATGAAGACCTAACGTGGAACGGGGAGTGTAGCATTGAAGTGAAAATGATAGAACCTTCAAGGTCTATGACGTTACACGCATCCGAAAACCTTGTGATCGATGAGAATTCGACCAGTCTCATAGACCCTGCTGGCCGGCAACATCAACCGATCCAACAAGTTCGTGACTTGAATTTGGAGTTTTTGATTCTGGTATTTGAGCAACATCTTCCCGTTGGGAATCACACACTCAATCTTAAATTTAATGGCACGAATTCCGGATATGTTGGCTTCTATAAAGCTGCGTTTAGCACGAGTGATCCGTAAGTTGGACAAGGAATATGAATTTTCAAAGATTCGGAATAATTAGTGGAGAATCATTGCTCATATAAGAATGGCATCTGGAATCCTATAAATTTATGGAAAAATGGAAACATGTGAAAACCCGCGAAGGTACGACTTGTCAATTAAGACAAGGCAGTGAAATTTCCCAGTATAAAAATCTTAAATTAGCAGACTTTGCCACTTTTGTCCGAAACAACTTAGTGACTCCTGTAAATTACCAGACCTTTTCAATGACTATTTTAAATTGAATAACCTGATTGTTAGTCCTGTTGCAGCGACACATTTCGAAGCGATAACTGCACGCCGTGCTTTTCCCTGTTGGGACGAGCCAGGTTTGAAATCCCGTTACCAATTGTCCATCAAGCATTATCCAAATTATACTGCCATATCAAACATGCCAGCGATTGATGAAGTTGAAACCGGAGATGGCAAGATTCTTACGACTTTTGACACCACTCCGCTAATGTCCATTTATCTGTTGACCTTTGTCATTTCCGGTCACGTGAATCATTCCAATGTGTTTGGAAACGTCACTGTGTGGACTGACAAAGATGATTATGATGGGTTCCTCCATATTTTGAATAAAAGCCAAAAAGCTGTTGATTTCATGGAAGCCTACACGGGACTACCTTATAGTTTCCCCCGATTGGGATCGGTTGTGGTTCCGGTCTATACGTCATCGGCTACAGAACATTGGGGTTTGATTAGTTACCGGTAATGATAGAACAAAGTCTAGAAAAATTCTGGAATACCATCCATTGATTCTACTTTAAGGTCCGATTGTTGTTAAGGGGGTTCCCTTGTTTTTTTCATTTTCAAATAAAATGTTTTAAAAAAGCAGATATCCAAAAAAGTTGTCGTTTGGCAGAAACAAAACGCGTATGATCCAGAAAGGGTTATCCCCATCAAAAATTGATCATTTTTATACGACTATTTCGCATCAAGGAATGATCGAAAAAAAAAATATTCCTACAGCGATGAAATTGTCAGATATGTCGCATCAGAAGACACAACGTCAACATTGGATCGTGCTAATTTGTTAATTGCACATGAAATATCACATACATGGTTCGGCAATCTTGTCACACCAAAATGGTGGGATGATCTATGGCTGAACGAAGCCTTTGCCTCGTATTTCCAGTTCCTCATTACGGCTGAGGTAAAATTCTTCATTAGAATTTCTAAAATTTCGTCTTGGATAAGTATTATTGTTTAGAAATTTTTATTCAAAGTTTTACGGATACTCCGACCTGTCGGGATTTTTTGTCGTAAGTAACAACCAGCAAATAGCTTTTCCTCTCGATCTCAACGAAGATGAGCTCCAGATTCCCATCAAATGGAGTCCCCCCACGAATCCACTAATAAGAAAGGTTTTTGGACGTCTCACATATCGTAAAGGTAGGTCAACGTAAAAATCAAAGGTAGGTCATTGTTTATCCTTGAACTAACCAACTTTTCCATGCTCCCACTTTTTTTGAGCAATTGAAAAAAAAAATCATTCTTTTCGAAGGTGCGGCTATTTTGCACATGTTCTACAATGTCCTGTCTGCCGAAACCTTCCGATCAGGAATCAGGAAATACCTCATGAGGCAGTAAGTAAAAAATATAATTTATTTTTCGTAATTTAATTGTCAAATAATAATCAGACCCTCTTGAAAGTTGGAAATACTGTCGAAACGAAAGAACGAGCATCCAATGCGAAACAAGCCATGACCAAGTTGGTCACTCATTAACGAATCGTGGCTCATCTGCAAAGACAAATTAATTTTCTGCTCATTCATAGTTCCTACGAAGCAGTAGAGGCAAACGATTTCATGAGAGCTTTACAAGAAGCTTACGATCAAGATAACAAAGGCAAAGCTCCATTGAATGTCAAAGAGACGATGATGACGTGGCTCGAGCAAACCGGAAGTCCCATTATCAACATTACCCGAAATTACTCAACCGGGGAAACGAGACTCGAACAGAGAAGCTTAGTCCTTAAGGACAACAGCACGAAATGGTGGATCCCATTGAATTACGCCACTAAATCGAATCCCAAGTTCTCCTCAACCGCCCCAATCACTTGGATGAGCAACGAAGACGCCATTTTTGTCATTGATGGAATTGACCCGGAGGATTGGGTTATTTTTAACGTTCAAGCTAGTGGTTAGTGTCGAGCTCCGGCGAGACTATCGTCAGAATTTACGAGAACATTTCCCATAGCCATGTGCGGGGCATTTTTTTGTGGGTCGCTCGTTAAAATGACGAAAAATTAATTGAGCACCTTTCCAGGCTATTTCCGCGTCAATTACGATGACGAAAATTGGAAACGAATAATCGAGTACATGAATTCTGAAAATTACAAAAACATCCATGTCAACAATCGTGCTCAAATAATAAACGATTTGTTCACTGTTGCCAAAAACGAACCATTGCGATACGGAAAACGTTTTTGGCAATTGACTAAATATTTGGCAAGGGAAACCGATTATATTCCGTGGAAAGCTGCACTAAGTGCTCTGCATTCCATCGATAGCATTTCCAGCGACAGTTCAGTTCGCGGTGGGACGTTGCAGGTTGGAAAATTAAAAAACAAAAACAAAAATTGTTTTACTGTCTTGGCTAAATACTGAATAAGAATCTTGAGCCCTGTCCAAGAAAAACGAGAATTTCGTTGCATTCCAACGATGCAAACTTCAACAACCTGCCAATTAACAATTTTTACTTCCAAGTTTGACTTTGACTAATAAATCTTGTCCAATCTACAGACATATATTTTGGGACTGATGGAAAACTTTATTCAAAAAGTTGGGTACGAGACCCGAGAAGATGACGATCATTTCACCAAGTTAGCGAGAGAAAGCTTGATCGAATGGGCATGCATTTCCGGTCACACCGGATGCCATGAATTTTCGGTTCAAAGGGTCCAAACATTTGTTGATAACCCTGTAGAAAATCGGTGAGTCCTAACGATTCCTTGCTCTCTGTGGGTTTCTATGAGTCCAGGAGATCCAAAAGCTATCAATTAATAAACTTAATTAATAAATTATTCATTTATTTATTTATTTATTTTAATTTTTTATTCTCGTAATTTATAAATTTGTACCCGAAAAATAAGAGTCGTCCTGATTTACTGAAGTGCGAATTGCAGTTTACATCCGGACAACGCACGCGCTATATTCTGTTCCGGGCTCGGTGGACTAAATGAAACGTCAGTGAAATTTGTACAGAACTGGACCGAAGCCCACAGCATATTTTTGAATGATTTTGAGTGCATAAAGAATCCCGAAATTGATCGAAATGACCTCGACTCATTAAGAGGAAATTTGGATAAAAAAGGTCTGCAGACTCCCACGTTATACAACATATTTCTCGGGGGCGATGAAAACTTCGAATTCGGCATAGCCCACATTGTTGAGCAGTATAAATTGATGGACAAGTAAGTAAATTTTATACCGACGAAAATTTGTCTCTGCCCAAAGAATTTTATTTACTCTGCGAACTTTTATTAGCGACACCGAGAGTTCATCAGACGATCCGAGTTACACAATGCTGACGCAGACTCAGGAGATGATTTATAATCGAGCTCGCTGGGGAAAGGTAGACAAATATTTTTCGTCCTAAATATTTGATTGAAAAAAAAAATGATGTCGAGCTTCAGGCTCGACGCTGAGCCACGATTTGTTGCAGCATAAAAAAGTCCTGGAATCTGACGTGGTCGATAAAAAGAAAAAAGTGTCAAAATCCAAGGCCCAGGCTGAAAAGAAAGTTACCGATGGGAAAAAAAAATGTCGCCAAGTTCCGAACGTTATGGAATAAATTATAATTTTCCGAACGATTTTGAGCACCAGGAAAATATTGAAAATGAGCAGGGCCCCAATTGGAGGATTTACTTCTTCGATGTAGTGACCTAATCCGATGTAGACCAATTTAGTTGAATAACAAATAACATTATTATTAATTAATAACTGCATTTCTTTATTTTTTAAGAAAAACACATTTTTTTTACGAATCTGAATTAATTAAAAATATTTTTGTCAATGTCTCGTTCCCCAAGAATTTAAAAAACACTTTTTAGACCGAGTATTTTTGAAAATAAATGGAGATGGATTTTGAAACGACAATCTTATGGCTAGACAAAAATTTTCCGAGTCAGAACGTCATTCTAATCAATTATCACGCGCATTGAAAATTATTTCATTCGACTGCGACGTTTGTGCACAGTATATATAAATTTCTAAGGACGTACACGTCGATTGAATGCCAGCAATCTAACCAAGTTGACTAAGTAATTGCTTAATCCGAGAGACTTGTTACAGAAATGTTAAATTGCAAGTTACTATGGGCCACATCCGACGTACAAAGCTTATAAAATTTGTCACATTTCAACGAGCATGACAGTGCTCGAGTTGTACGTCGTAAAGTCAACCTCGTGCAAACCAAAAATATCGTTTCAGGTAGGCGTAGACAGTAAAGAAAATATTAAAAAAAAAAAAACAAAAAAACATTCAAATTCCACGATCTATTCACATTTTTTTTTAGCCATACGAGCATGGGATTCGTCCCCAATTAAAATTGATGGAATCCTCAATTAATGAACTTCGATAAATAAATTAAAAAATGTCGCACGACCAAGTTGAAAATTTTTTAAAAAAATGGATCATATCGTAATGTTTCTTTTTCTATTCAATTCGTGAAAAAATGTCTCCAATTATTTTCTGAATAAATAATTAAAATTGAAAAATTATTCGAAAATTATTATTCCATCCAGCATTTTGTTAAAAATATTAAAAAATTCTCCTTCATTTTCCTTTTCGTGTGTTTTAATTTTGTTTCTTCAACAACCCTTTCAAAATAATGGGGAGCACGAAAAATAATTTATCATTTAGCATTTTTATTGCAAAATTTCTTATTTCTATCTCTTTATTTATTTAATTTCTTTGAATACGCTTTTCAGCACAATGATGAGTGCAAAACTGCGGGTATGTTTCACGCTGTTTTTGTTGCTATTGCTGCACAGCGAAGGGTCAACAGCCACAGAGAACAATAAAGCAGAGATAATGCAATATCGTTTGTCCCGAGTGACAGTTCCAATTTCGTACGACATTAAATTGGTGCCCGAAATAAGAGAGAATAATTTTAGCTTCCAAGGGGAATCGATGGTTACAGTGAAAATCAACGAGCCTACGAGAAATTTGACACTTCACAGCAAGGATCTATTATTAGATGAAAATTTAACGAGTCTCTATGGAGCCAATGGAATTCGTTACAAACCAACAAACCACACTTACCAAAGCGCCACTAATTTCCTCATCATTGAATTTGACAAATTGCTTCCTGCCGGAAATTACACTCTTAATCTCAAGTTCGCTGGTCTCATGCCAAACGTACCCGAAGGAATTTACAACAGTTCTTACGTTAACGAAAATGGTGAAAAAGTGTACGTTGCCTTTTTTTGTTTTTCTTTTCAAAATTTCAATAATTTTTTCAAAATTTCAATATTTCTTTGCAGTAAATTGAATAATTTTAATAATTTATTTTAAATTAAAAAAATCAAATGAATCCTTTGTGTGATACAAATGACAAAAAATCCGCGCAGATCGTTGATAGCCACAAAGTTTACGCAGCTGCACGCCCGTCGAGCATTTCCTTGCTGGGACGAGCCGGATTTAAAAGCAACGTTTAATTTATCGGTCAAGCACGAGCCGAATTATACGGCGGTCTCGAATATGCCAGTGCGCAAAAAGCTCATTGATTCCGATGGAAAACAGTGGACGCACTTTGCAGTCACGCCAATAATGTCGACTTACCTCCTCGCGTTCGTAATCTCCGATTTCGAGTGTCTTCGCAATGAAAAAGATAAATTTCACGTTTGTGGCAGAAAGGCCGTTTTGCCACAGCTCAAACATTCCCGTGACGTCAGTCAACGAGCTCTCGAGCTTTTGGGCAAATTTATGGATTATAAATACAATTTGCCAAAAATTGACCAATATGCAGTGCCCGATGCAACGACTGGGGCAACGGAGAATTGGGGGCTCATTATATATCGGTAATTGGCTCGGTGAATTAATTTTATCTTTCATTGTATTCATTTATTTCTTTTTTTCTTCTTTATTTTTTTTTTTTTTTTTTTTTTTTTTTTTTTTTTTTTTTTTTTTTTTTTTTTTTTATTTTTTTTTTTTTTTTTTTTTTTTTTTTTTTTTATAATTTTTTAATTTTTTT